>JACBAD010001856.1:0-31874 GCA_014281905.1 Aspergillus hiratsukae | reverse complement strand
CTCGGGGACGGGGAGGTGGGATGGGTCAGGGGACTGGGGGTAATATCCACAGTTGGCTGAGTAGCCCGAGGACTCGGGAAAGGAGATAGTAGGAGTCGAATAGCTTGGATATTGGTGTACTGGCTGTATCAAGGAAGGGTCTGTGAATGGAGAGTTAGCATTTTGAAAGGTTGGCAATTTGACGGTCGAGAAGAAACAGAGAGACATGGGAATATGCTTCAATAACGGAACGTAATGCAACTCATGGAACTCACCAACAAAGTTGTCTGGGCCTTTTCTCTGATAGATATTCTCCTGTTCTAACGAGCTTCCCATAAAGTCATTGGGAAAGAATTCATCCATGACAGCTGCCGGAAGCCCGATACCGTGATTAGTATCGATCCAGTTTTCCGGAAAGGTATGTGCTGTGTTGGAGTATGGCGAGCCGATCGCAGATGATGATGCGCTTGCGACGGAGGGTCCAGATGCAGTGGAGAGGCCCGACGTATAGGGCTCTGTGGAATAGGATACTGGGAGGGACGGGGGAGTAGGAGGCATGGGAGGAAAACCGGCAGCTTTGGCCTCAAGCTGTGAATCAGCATAGACAGGCGATGCTTCGTAGTAAGATGTTGGGGCGCTGGCTGAACCAGAAGTCTGCCCAAACCCGCCGAAGTTATCCATTTGAAACCCGAACGGATCGACCAGTGCTGGGTCCATAGGGACGCTGTGAAAGTATGATGTTTGCTGTTGACGTGACGAGTCCAATGCCAACATGGTGGCTTCGTTGCGCGCTAATGTAGAATATAGAACAAAGTCGGAATGTGCTCTTGGGCTCTGCATGCACACGTTCTTCGATCAGTGGTCGACTGTGCTAGTCCCCACCATTCGGTGAAAGATGAGGCCCGGATTTCAGTAAGGAGATCGAGGCGCGAAATCTGCACGAGGTTGGTTGTCAGTTACCATCTTCTTTCATTGTGTTGTTGCAATATGATTGGTAAATCGCCAGCGCAATTTAATTGACACTTATGGGAAATGCGAGCATACCTCAAGAGAAGTGTCGCTTCAAATAAGGAAACGGCCGACTCAAAAGTGAACGTGAACCTCGGTCAACGAGCTGATAGTCAGCTGCACGATGTAAGGGTGACTCCACAAGATGACCTTTGATCGAAGCGGAAAAGGATTTCGATGTATTTTAGCGAATTGTAGAGGGGTATGCGAAATATTCGGAGGATGGCAGGTTGAGCGACATGCAGGAGAAATTGAGGAGAGTTCGATTCTTGAATTACTTCGTCACTCAATTTTGGATGAAAAGAGTATATATATAAGACAAGAACAACAGTCACACAAAAGGCAATTGAATGCAAATCAGTGGACCTGCACGGCCAAGTCCGAGAGGAGTATGAAGTATGTTGGAGAAGCAGGTGAGATCAAGAAAGGAGGACAGGGTGCTGTCCTGTAGGAGCGCTTCCTTTGTCACTTCTTGTCAGTGTTTAGGAGGGACCCATCTACTATTCCTCGAGGTAGAATGAGTCTTGTGTAGATTGCAGAAATGACGAAGGGAGGAGGGAGAGCATTTGTTAAATGTTATATGATTGCTGGCCCTACGGGAAAAGTGTACCTCATTCTGGGCTTGCAGTGGACTGGGCTAAATTACTGGAGTGGATTCTGACTAGATAGATTAAGTGAACCAAACTACTACGAACTGGATGAACAAGACTAAGGTAACTAACAGCGCTAAATCAAGCCCATCCAGACTACTGGAGGTGGAATGCGCAGCAGGGGACAGCGGAGTGTTTAGTGTGCATTGAGACTGACCGGGGTGGGCGATGTGGATTTTGGGTGGTCAATGACGATGTACCACCTGTATTAAATGTATTTCGATGAAGCAGGTGTCGAGGAAAATGCTAAAAACTAGAAAATGATCAAAGTATTTGTGCCATTTATTTGCTACTCGCAATATTCTCAGGCAGAGAAAGCGAGGGGGACAGGGGAAGTGGAGATCATGGACGTCGGTACCATTTTTGATTTTTGATTATTGATTTTAGATTTTCATAGTTTATTTTAATCCATAAATACATTTAGCGGTATTTCACTTGACAGAAATACCACTAAATCTGCATGCCCCAGTTGCACTGCCATAAGTTCTTCCCCATTTAGTGATTGTCTTTTTTACTGCAGTGTTTGGATCGCCTACATTTTCATGCGTTGTATTGATACTATCTAATAGTTCCTGTGTTTTTTATTTCCAGCTTTGTAGGTCTGTAGGTGATGATTTCGTCAACTGCAATCAAGATTTCGGACCTGTTGGCATGGCTCCTCGGCCAGATTCCATTAAAAACCATCATGGTCGGTGCTCGCTTCCGCGGGTTATTTTGAGACTTGCTTGAATTGAACGGAGCACTGTATCTTTAATGAACGGAAACATATTGCGATTATTTCCCAACTATTGCCTCAAATGGGTAATGGTACAATTTCCTGGTCGAAGTCTCCTCATTCTTGTGTATCGGGAACCCCGTGTCCATCCTCACTAGTGATGCATGCTTAACATTTGTGGATATAAATGTCATCGGCAAGTCCGTGTACCATTGACTTGGCACCGTCAGACTGGGCCGGGGACCTTACGTCGTACGGATACAGACTACAGTCCGGTGTCCACCTCAGTAACAAGCAATTTCTCTGACTCTCGAGAGAAACTCTGTTTATTATGGTCTCCGCTTAATCTTATTATTATTCCTTCTTATCTTTCCATGAGATGGTGGCAAAAATTCTTTCCCATGGGGTTGCGAAACGAGGGGTATCACGAGCATGGAGACGGACTATGGTAAATACTAGCAAGGGTGAGTGGTTTGAATAATAATGGTGAAGTAGCTCTGCTGTTCCACAAAGTTCCTTACAAATATATTGATAATCCAATCTACAAGTATATTAGCTTATGGAATCAAAATGACATCGATAATTATTGGTAATCAGCATAATAATGAAGAGTTGCTAGCAAGGTATCATGATTGGTATTGATGGCATAATTGTTGGCAAGTTGACGGTCTGCAAAGCGTCCCGTCAATCTGGTTAGTACAGATCCTTCACTCTGAGGAGACACGGGAGGCAGCAAACTCTAGATCTTGAACCATGGACGCAGGTTTCCGGTCCGAGCACCCTTCTCTTGATCCGGTTAGCTCATTCTTTTGGTTCCGGGCTTTATTGAAGATCGGGCTTAGCTAGCCCCACGACCCCAGCCATTTCGAGGAACGTGCATATCAGTTTCGCCTAATTGATTGGCTCAGATTCGCGATAGTCAAATGGTGCTCATGAAAAACAGACAAATCAGAAGCCTCAGCTGGCACAGACGGGAAGAACCTGCCCTGTGCTTCGTTTTGACGTGGACGAATCTTTCTGCTTGAAACCAATATGTCACCTTTTTGCAGTGAGTGTTATCTCGAAGGATTTTCTCGATGTTAATGAGCTTGTTACTTGCAGTAATGGTTGCTTGAAACAATTTCAAAGAATAAGTACCAGTGTTGACCTGGATGACACTGCTCGGGTAAACCGTGAGTGGGTCGGCTTAGTGTGCCTAAGGTTCCTACAAGGCTGAGTCTTAGCGCGACCTGTTTCCAGTATTACCACGTATTCTGTTATTCGAAGTCGGGAGGAACGAACATGCTGGTGCTGTACTTGTACGCTATGCGGGCTTCAAGTCGACTAGGGGTTTCAAACAGCTGGTTCGGTCAAGGGACTGCAGTTAATTGTGTAGAATGTGTAATAAGTACCTTGGACAGATTTGTCTGAATTTCTCACCTGTTGATTATGACATTACAGGTATCTAGTAGTGTGTAAGTGAAGTCTGACCAAAAATCCAATCATGATGATGCAGTACATCGGCGGGTGTTGTTTCCTGCGCTTGCCCTAGAGAGGTAGAGATGCAGGAAACCCCAAACGGGGCGTTGGTTGGAATGGGGATGATACATGACGGACGCTCGTCTCCGAAACATGAATTTCTCACCTGCTGAGATCGGTGAGGAAAGGCACCCTTGCGCCACACCTTGGTCGAGCCACATCAAATGGACCAATAATACTTCAGGGAACGGATCTACCCGAATTTCCATTGGCAGATCCCTGGTTGATTGAGCGAATCGAGGCGCAGCTACACCGCCGCCTTCTCCATCGAAAATTCTGTTATGTTTTTCCCTTTTCCGTCGGTCCTTCAGATGCACGATGATGTATCATGCACTATGGATGAAATGGGATATCCACAATACTGCATGGCATGCCAGCATAATCATGACACCGTGATTCTGGTCGAGGAATCCCCTAGAACTCACCGATGCTTCTACTTGAATTCTAAAGCGAGTACATCGTTGGCCTGCCTGTTGTTGCGGTGAAAAAAACAACCTTATTTCTGACCACGCTAAAAAAGAAGGAAAATAGGGAGATGAAACTCTCTTGCAGCAGATACCTGCCGGGAAACTTCTACTCTGGCGCTTTCTGGCATCATTGCTTGTCGGGTCGTTAGTCTCATTACTCATCGCTACTGGTGGTTTGAAAAGCCACGAAGGAATGCGGTAATTTCCGAGGGACCAACGAAAGCCACCCAACCGATATTAACCTACTGAAGGATTCTGAGGCTCTGCCACCTAAGATATACCCTACAGATAATGCTCAAGTTTATTGCCAAGAGGGTGTGGGTAGCAGCCGTTGAAACGACGCAGCTTGACCAATTATTCCTAGTATCAAGACAAATACATAGGGATAGAGCACAATCCCTTTTTCCCTTTGTATTGCTGACATCCCACAGTGATTCATAACAATCACTGATAAGCGCCAACCAGACAAAGATACGTCTGGCCGTGCTGGCGTCAGGGCGAAAAGGAAAGGTACATATTAATATTAGAGCGGCATCGCCGAACCCTGACAGTTGCACGTGGGAGATGCATGTCCACGGTTTAATCTTAAGGGATAGGAAATATCCTGCTGCTGACAGGGACTAATCTCCAAGTACCCAAGGAATAGTCGTAACGGTCATACCTAATGAAACTCAAAAGAAGCTTTGAATACTGGTATCACGCATTGAATGATGGTGTCTATTTGTTCCCTGTCGCCCGACTCATACCCCAAAGAAAAAGTCAAACAAAACCTAAACAAGTAAACAACAAACAAGTCTGACATCCTTGGGCTTGGCAAGGGAATGTCTCAGCCCTACCTATTAATAGAGTTTGAGTGATCAGCAAATGAAGAAGCCGAACATACAGTCCAAGATTCCCAACAAATCTTCCCTGCCTCCATGTGCCAGACAAAAACGCCGTAACATTACAGACTCCAATCTAATAGATGACGAGATGATCTGGCGACCTTGGACTTGTATGGCAACTGACAGCCGAGAACATCTATTTCAGAAAATGGCATCTTGGCGTTGGAACCAAGGCATCTAGACACAAGCCTCTTCAAGCCTCAATTACTGGACTCCCAATTGATTGTCGAGTGTCAGCTGATCCTGTTGCGGTGCTTTTTTCTTCCACAGCAGTGGAAAGTTAAACACAACATAGACAGTCTACATGTGGCTTCGCTAAGGTTACTCATCGCTAGTAAGTTCCCAATTCTGGGAGACCATCCCCACCCTACGCGTCTCGGAATCCGCTTTCCAGGTGGCTTGTTACCAGTCCCTTTTTTGAAACAGATGCACAGGTGTCACCTTAATCTCAACAAACAACAATAATGCCATTTGACACTCGATAAGAAGATGACGCTTTTCGGCCCCCAACTTGCGCCAAGACTCTATTCCTTTTTGGGCATGCGCTACAGAATGGCCGCAGTGTAACCATGGAGCAGTCGCTTTCTGAAACATTCCCCTGCTTCCTCGTGGCAGTACTCAGTGCTTACCAGACAGAGAGCGCATTGTCCAGGCAGTCTATAGATAGACAGCATTCGCACGGCGCTGTACAACTGCAGTGCCATGCCATTAAACAAGAAGCTACGTACGATGCCTCCTGGTCTTCGTCCTGGTCAAGTCTTACGTGCATGGAATTCCAGCGCTATTAGCCACTCAGGAGTCAGAGGAAACGTTCGAGAACAGAGAGTTGCAGCGAGCGTTCTATTCTGAAACACGTTGCCGGGATTCTGCAGTCATTGAGGCTATTGTTGCCATGTGTTTCCATCTTGAGTTCTTGGGTATTGCATTCTGTTGGATGTAAATTTGGAAGAGAGTTTCAGTATGGAGCACAGAGAAGTTGATGGATTTCATCCATATGGATTCAGCATCTAGATCTACGGAATGGAGGAAACTAAGAGTTTATTTTTGGCATTGGATTAATACTTCATTATCCGAATTGATCATAGGTAAATGATCCTGAGCCTCAAGTCTAGACGGATACCTGTCATTTTTCGGACTGTGATTAATATAGCCGGAATGCGGCTACTTTAGCTACATAGCTATTGATATTGACCTCTAGACTAGTCTAATACTTGAGGTAAGTTAGTTCCAACACCAGTACTGCAGTAAAGGGGAAGATAGCAAGCAGTAAAGGAGGTCACGAGACCCTTCCCCTTTAGCATCCCTGCTACTCCGTAGTTTACAGTGTATCGTACGGTGTAAGGCACACATCCTTCTGCCAATAGTGGGTGTCTTACTGATCATACCGAAGACGGCTAATTACAACAGATCTTAGGCCTCGGCCAATCTTACTCAAAGAAAGATAGGCATCAGATGTGGAAATCTAGATCGCTCTGAATTCGTATCATATGGACAACCATAACTCAGTCCATACTTCTCCTTAATAAGACCCCTTTCATGGTCCCGACTCCCGACAGCACATAGAAGCGCAGGAACTAGCGCATTAGTGCCCGACTCGATGCTGGATCCCGCTGGGCCTGTCATGTGTCATGTCTGGACTTGCTCTCTGGTGTATGGGCGATGGAGTATGGGTGTAAGACAGCTCTTAATCAAGAGATTACCAACCACAGGGTGCGAGAGCGAGTCTATGTCAGCTTGAGGAATTCACATATACTTATCCACAAAGTAAGCAAGAAATCAACTCACGATCACTCACGATGTCAAAGTTACTGAGCTCTCAAATAAGCTTCGGGTCAGGGGGAAACCGGGAAACAACTCCGTGATCAGCACGGACAAAAGGGACCGCTACGCTACTTTGGGTCAACAGAAACACACGAGTAGTGATGTAAATCATGTACGGAGTTCTCCGTACTCCGTATTGTCTTGTCAGATATTGGAGGATATGGAGGATACTATGACCATTTTATCTCCGCAGATCTATCAAGGATCCCAAATGTGACTGCGAATTCTGCCTTTGATGTTAAAGGATTGAAAGATCAACATGGTAGATCTGGTGATCCTAAAGCTCTAGATCAATTCAGTCACTTCAACGGGTAAATCTGTGATCGAGATGCAGTAGCCTTGAGTGACTTGGCGTATGTGATCAACTTGCACGAAATCAAGAGTTTTGCTCCGCAAGTTTAATACACTAACACCTCGGGTGCTACTAGTTTACTATCATAAATATGAGCGTTCCTAAGGAGCTAAGGTCGTGTGATATCCTGAACTCCTGAATTTGTTAGGAAGAATATAGTGGCCTTCATCTCCATAGCAAATGACGCTCCTAATTAACTGAAGTCTTGTTGAATCATGTATGTTGACCTGTCCAATCTGCAAGTTACCTACTTCGTACTGCGTAGTTGACTACAGTCATTCAGCACTTCTATCCTATATAGGCCAGGACGATACTCCGTGTCTCAAGAATTACCAAGGAATGCTTCAGGCTAATCTGCAGTGTAGATCAAGTATCATGCCTCATAATGCACGAAGAATCACAGTAGTAAACCAAACATCTTCTGCAATGGAAATCCTTTCCAGATGAGATCGTCGGATACTTAGACCACGATATCTGCTAGTCTGTGGCTGGTTGCTCTCAATTTCCCACCATCTGGGCTGTATCCATAGCAGAGGGATTATTGTTTTTGTCCATTCATTAATGAGTGGAGTTTGTGATGTATCTATAGACACCGTCGATGCTCTGTATTCATAAACTGTTTCAATATTCTAAAGAACGTGACCCAAGAAGATCATCGTCATCGTGCTCCACTGCCTGAGTTGAGAGTTGAGAGCGAGACTTTGGTTTCCCATCTGCAAATCCGAGGATGAGCATGTCGATCATCGATGATCCTATCCCCATGGAGCAAGCGCCATCTTGAAAGGGGTGATTAGTTTGGTTATTGGTAGCTTTCGAGCTATCGTATCTTGGTGCGGGTATCGGACACTCCGTTCCTTACAATAATACGATCGGCTTGGTATTGTATGTACCAAGATACGCTCTTATCACAAACGGAAAGTGGCTTGGATGTGGGCCTTAGGAACCACAAGTGGCTGTGCAGTATGTGGCTCCACTGCAGATACCTGTGGCTTTTCCGGTGATGAGCCACATGACAAGATTTTGGTCTACTAATTCTGTTGTTTGTTGGTCGGCTATGACGGAAAACACCGCTAGCGTCCGCTAGCCTGCCTCACAAGGACTGCACTATGAATCTATGATGTCTTGAGGCAGTGCGCAGGTGACGCCGTGACTTGGACCACAGGTGATAAGGGAAGGACTTTGTTGCTGCAGGTGTCAACATGGTCCTGTGCTCCTGCCGTCATTTTTTGACCAGGAAGGAAAGTAAGTTTCGGTAATCCCGGTCCCCGACCGATGGGTTATCAATGAGTCGTCGTCTAAGTAACCCACTTTAGTTAGAATAGTCGCCACCTGTCAACAATAATGCTCAAGAAGTTTTCGGAGATTCATGATAATCATGGGGGAGATAATTATTAATCTTCCCTATTCTAGTGTCAGCAATCCAAGGAGTCAGCTTGATTGTTGATAATTACAAATCATGTCGTCGAGCCGAGCCGTATGTACCTGGGGGAGTGCAGCAATTACATCTGTTTCCTATCGACTTCGTGCAAGTCTGTTGACTCTGAGACTGATATCCGCCATGCCAAACCCATGTTCCTGGTTAGATTTGAGTCTGCGGAGGGTCCAACCACGAGCCCTTCTCGGATATGTGTAGCGAGGAAGCAAGGTCAACAGAGTGGGAAATCTCCGTCGCTTCGGCCGGGGGATATCGGCCAATCATCACAAGTCTGGAGCACGTTTCCTGTCTCGATATCCTGGATGGAATAAATGGAAGTTATCAGACATTTAGTGTACAGCAAGACGCATGTCAGTCGTGCGTTGCATCAAATCAAGGTTTGAACGTCAAATACCAAGAGGTAAGAGCACACTTTTCACCGTTCTTTAACCTCAGGGTCTTATCCAGCTCCATGGTAAGAATCGGTCAGTGACACTTGTTCCCGGGCACTGATCGATGAGTGGTGTCAGCGTGGCCACGATGAACCAGGCCATCTCATCCTGTCCATCAGTGCATAGGGCTGATTTGATAGCACAGCAAACTGACGGATTTGATAACTCCTGGAAAATATGGAGATGAATCCCACGGTGGGGTAGAGGTATATTGGCCTCAGGTACTCGGTATACTTCGTCACTTTCCAGTATGATTGACGAAAAGACCCTTGCTGTTGGACTATTCCCCCTCGTGACTGCTTCTGTTGGCTTGTGTTGGCCTTTCATCCTGCCCGACAGGGTGGGCTCATGCAGTGTAACAGTCGACTCGAGATTCCAGTCATACCCAAGCTTCTGTAAAGAGTAGATAGTCCGTGGCTAGCCCCTCTCACCCACATCAAAACGAGGTCAAAATTGGATGTCAATATTGGCATCTGTATATGCCAAGTGAGAGGAGAAAAAACCGCCCTGGCCGCGGAATATTATTCCCCTCACCACATGTACAGCACTCCCACCGCGATGGAGAAATATTACTACTAGTCTACTAGTAGTTTGCTACCAAGGAGTAAGCCTGTCAGCCCTACGAAGACCCCGGACGGGCTATTGACCTCCATTGGTGGGCTCCAAGCTCGCTAATGAAAAATCTTGAGAACGAACCACGATCCTTCGGAGCCTCCGGAAAGGCAAAGCAGAGTAGACCGTCTGTTGATGGCAGAGAGCCTCAAGGGCGTGGTAGACTATTCCCTGGCACCAGTTCTAATTAATACCAACCCATGGCAGAGAATCCTGCGATGCAAGGAGCAGACACTGCAGCAAGCCAACCACCGATGAGGATCTCCATCTCAGTCCCCTGTTGACCAACCTGGAACCCACCAAAGTAGGGCCAAAGAATATGAACCAATCGTCTTGCAGAGGAGGCTGCTGTCTACACCTAGTACCTTGGTAGAAGCTATTGCACAGTGAGTGGTTCAGGGGTGTTGGCATCATTGAACGAATCGATTAGACCAACTATGAGACAAGTTGCACCTTGCTCTGATCAACAAGACATACTGTAGATACTCCGTAGAGAAGAGAAACCCATGATTAACTGATCATTCTAATCAAAAGAAAAAGTAGAGACTGACAGCAGCTCCTAGGGAAGTACCTAGTAAAGCTGGCATACTATCCTCTAAGCAGAGAGTATCTAGACACTCTCGATTCAGTCTTGTATGCTGCTCTGCTCCCTCTCCATCACTACAATAATATCATCTGGGGACATCACCCTCACATCCTAGGCTATCACTCAGACAGCTTTGCATAGCATATGACCCAGAATCTACGCCTCGCATCTTAGCATCTACAACATGGATTTATCTGATTCAATCTTCAGACACAGAAACCAGTTGACTCGGCTTGTAAACTAACGGCCTCCTCAGGCTTAAGTCGAGCAGGAGAATAAAAGCATAAGCTGCTATATTGCTTTGTTGATTCCTCGGCTGGAACTGATTGCTGATGGTGGTATTTGAGCAGGTTGGGTTTGCGTTGCAGGAGATGAACTGATCCCGGTGAAGATGCCATAACTGCACAGACTCTCAGGGGAAAGAGATTACACTATATGCTGGCACTATGATGATGCCAGGAGGGTTAGACAGCTCAAACCTATGAACATGTTCTATGGAAATGGACTAGTGCTTGACTTGTGTCGTGTATGCGCAACGCCAAACATATAAGACATTATGCTACTGAAGAGACTATCCATTGAAGCTTTATCTATCGGCACGGAATCATTCAGCTAGACTTAATCCGATTAGGCTCAGTATCCTAATCAAGCAGACAGCGCGGCTGTATTATGTACATGGGTTAACAGCAGCTATCGCTAAAAAAGCACAAGTTGACAAGTTGCCAATTACACAACAGCAGTCTGGTTATAGTAGAGATCGCACGCGTGCGGGTGCTGAAGACAGTACTTCGGCACCAGGTTGCCTGCCTGAACGCCGTTGGCCACCAAGTACTCTCGGAAGTTGAGGATACGCTGCGTCATGAGCGTAGTCCGCTTCTTCCCATTTGCATCGCGGTTGCCAGACCAGACCAGTTCCGCCAGGGCTGCGGCGCGGGGCCACATCTTGCTCGACACCGTCACATCATCCACCTGCTCGCTCCAGAGCGGCGCGGTCGCACCGAGGATGTGCTTGGCTTGAGCATCGGTCAGATTGAGTGTAAAGTCGTAGTCGTAGATCCGCTGCCATGTCTTGTAAGGAGCGCACCACGAGCCTCCGTTGCCACCATAGTTGAAGTTGGGGGTGTTAGGGTCGGGATTGCTCATGACGTTGTACCTGGGGTCGTTGGTAACGTATCCGCCAACGCCGCAGTCAAGATAGAAAAAGTCGGCGGACGATACAATGACATCGTAGCCCCGGGCCGTGAGGTTGCTAATGTATTCCACCCCGTTGTTCCAGCTCTGCATGACGATGTCCTTGGGCACCTCGTGAGCGTGCTCCGGAGAGAGAACAATATCCTCCCACATGATCAGACGGCGCTTGGAGCTGACATTGCGGAAGATGGGAACTGCATGATCTACCCAGTACTGAGACAGATCATTGTAGGTGCGCGAGGGATCTTCGGCGAACCATGTCTGGACATAGCTACTGAAATTGAAGCAATTGGGTTGAATCTCGTCAGCTCCGACGTGGAACCAGTCGTCGGTAAAGACACCCGACAGCTCATTGTAAACATCCCGGACGATGTCGTACGTCTTGGGGTAGATAATGTCGAGCTGGCCCGGGTTGGGCTGAACGGCAGTATGATATTGCCAGACGTCGTTTGACCACCAGGAGTCGACGCAAGTCACCATCTTCGGGTCTGCCTGCTTCCAGCCAGACGCCGAATGGCTAGGCATATCGACTTCGGGGATGACACGAACACCTCGGGCACGGGCGTAGGCAATGATTCGGCGGATGTCGGCGTGCGAGTAAGTCTCCCGCATTGAGTATGCATCTTTAACCATCTCCGGATGTGCGTCGATCTGTACAGGCCACGACTGCGTGTCATCCAAGTGCCAGTGCAGGACATTCATTTTGGACAATGACATGGCGTCCAGCTGCTCCAGAATCTTGTTCACAGAGAGGAAGTTGCGGCCAGTATCGATCATGATGCCGCGATAAGGGTAGAGAGGCGCATCCTGAATACTGACGGGCTGCTCGATGATTAGTCCACCTTTTCCATCCGAGATGATGATCTGTTGAAGGGTGGTGAACGCATGAAGAGCACCCCAAACAGTCTTGGCAGTGATCTGGACGCTATTGGAGCCTTCCTTCACATCCAGGGTGTAAGATTCGTCCACACCGTGCTGGAGATCGGCTTTGAGATCGTCAACCTTCACATCGACGAATTGTAGCCAAGACGGGGCACGTTTGCTCTTCGCGGAGGCGGAAGGTATAGCCGTTGGGAAAGGTTGGAAGGAGGAGATGGGCGCTTCAGTCGCAGCGGGAACCCACTGAAGCGAGACAATCGACCTCCAGGCACGATCCCATCCTTGCGAAATGACCTGGCTGTTAGAACCGCGGGTACGCAGATTGAGATGGCCAGCAATGCGTTTGGGACCCGATGAACCCCAGGTAATATTGCGAGGAGCCGGCAGAGGATTGACGCTGACAGCGCCGACCGACGAGGCGACCGTAAGGACTACGGCGCAGATGCTGGAGATGAGCATGATCACAATAACCAATCCAACAACAGAGGCATTGAAGAGGGATCGTCGGATGGATATGTGTAGGAAAGGGGGTTTGACTGAAAGAGACATCGGAAATTAGAGGGGACCAATGGCTTTAAATACCCTGCACGGTGAATCCTTAGAGCGCGCTGATCGACAGCGTCAATCTCCTGCATTGCATTCCAATGATCCATTTCCATTCCATCTTCCCAACCTTCCATTCATTCTGCCAATACGCGTCGATCCAGCAATCAGAATGGGAAGCTACAGCTCAAGGTCCTTCCATCCGCCAATCTCTGGAAGGCATCATCAACGCTAGTTGTTCAGAACATTGCCGTTCTATGCGAAGACTGCGATGGTTAATTCAGAATCTGGGGCTGGACGCCAATCACGGCCCACTCGCTGTCTATCATTTGCTCATTCTTGATAATGAAATCAAAAAGGTCAACACTGCCTCCAATTGTTTGGGACTCTCCCGCGATCCAAGAATGCTGTGGTTTCATCGCTGGTTCCGAGGGTTACATCTGCTTTTGTTCCGCGCTGCAACCTGGATGGTCCTTCATTATCTTCAAGGTCTGTTCGAGGTCTGTCTGATCACTAACCACGCGATATGGTCAGTGCAGATTTATCGGCTTCGTTCCTGTGATGATACCTTGCCACAACTCGTATCTGCAGATAAACGGCCGTCTCCCCGCACAAACTTGATGATCAAGTGGACAAGTTCACAAGTGGAGGCTTCGGAGATTGCATCTGCTAAGCTGTCACAGTGACATCGCTTAGAGGGACAAAGTGAAGATAAGATAATGTCGTCTTGGACTTGCCTTGGATATTGACTCTTGTCTTGTCAACAGTTTGGAATCCTCTTGACACACTCACGCGACCTCTTCTGGCAAAGCTCCTATGGCCTCCAACCGCTTCTTCAAGGACAAATTGCTCTTCTTGCCATTTCCGCACTGACTTGCCTATATTGTCGTTAACCTCTAGGAAGTATCCAATTTTCGGCATCAGACAGTCTTCTGTGATCGATTCGAACTACAAGCATAACCGGCGTCATGTCGCGTGTTCGAGTTAGCTTGCAGTTGTCCAAGATGGAGTAACGGGCCTTCCCGTTGGTAAGCAAGTACCACGGTCCTCGCACCCATGGCCAAGGTCCATCTCTCCCAGTGCAACGTGTGCTTCCAAGCCCAGTCTGCTTCTAGCCAGCTTAATACGGCTCGCGGATGCGTCATCAGAGATGGCAGGAAGCTAAGCATATTCAGTTCGATACTATACAATCTACTCTATCTTACATACAAGCAACCACTTTATTCTCAGAAAATCAATGACAACTCTTCCCATACCTGACCAACCGCCAATAATTATACGGCATCGGGGCCAAAAACCCAGCACCCATCGACACCAGCGCAGCCGCCCAAAACCGCGGATCATCCAGCAACACCACGCCTCCGGTGAGGTGGAAATCCACCAGATTCTGCACCGTCTCCATAGCCAGCATGGAGACGAGACTCATCCCCGTTGCAGTCCGAAATGCCATTCCCCAGGGGAGTTTGTCCGCTCCATGTCGCAGGAGGACAGTCTCCAGAAGAATTGACGTGGTGATCCCACTCGCCACTACACGTCATCAGTCATTTGAAACCTGAGGAAAAACCATAAATGACAAGGGATAACATACTAGAAATACCCATAATAGCACCCATACCCCAATGCCCGTAGAGACTTTGGAGCACCCACAGCGCCGAGAAATCGCCTAGTGTGCACCCCGCCAGACAGCGGAGGGTGTTGACAGCTGCGCGCTTCCAGCCTGTTTTAGATGACCAGAAGGCTAATGTGAGGGGCGATTTCCGCGTCTCATCCTCCTTCTTCTCCTTCGCGCAGCATTTTGTAAGCTGATGCTGGGGTTGAGATTGTGATGTGTAGAGTCGGTGAAAATGGGTTAACGATCTGCTCGAGAAAAGTAGCTGGCGGGTACTGAGGCGGGAAATGAACGGTGAGGATATGCGGAGCATAATTTTTTTAATCTAGGATATTTGATATCTTCTAGGATAGCTCGAGGGAAACATTGATGTGTAGTTATGGGTTGATGAAGAGGTGTGTATATTGTAGTTCCTCGGGAGGCAAACACGAAGGCTAAAAAACGCGAAAACCGCGCAAATGACTGAAGGGGGAGAAGTGGGATTGGTCAGTCCGCAAAGTGCATCGTTCGGGATTAATCATTCCCATGTCGTAGATTTCCTTAATAAATTCGATTAGATACTGGATAAAGTCCTCGAAGACTGAAGTTTGAGCGTGGAATTGACGTTGGGTAGATAGCTCGGCATGCTGATTGCGGCCATTGGCCATGTTCCATTTCGACACAAAACAGTCAAAAATGCTAGATACACATCATAACTCAAGCGGGACTAGGCTACTCGAAACTCCGCTCCATCTCCATCCCCTCCTGGAACGCATTCTTCAACGCAGATGCCTCCTCCGCCGAAGGCGCCACACAGGGCCGCCGGGGCAGCGCGCCGTATCCCCGATACGAGTGCAGGGCGCTCTTGACAGCGACAAACCCACCCTTGATCGCCATCCAGTCCGCGCGCGCGATGACGGCCTGCAGCTGCTGCGCCTCGGCTAACTTCCCGCTGCGGTAGAGGTCCATGAGGCGGACGCAGGAGCGCGGGATCAGATTCGCGACGCCGCCGATGATGCCTGCGCCGCCGGCGATGAGGGTCTGGAGGGTGAAGTCTGCGGAGCCGCCGAAGGTGAGGAAGCCTGGTTTGGCGGCTGCGGCGATGCGGGCGAGTTTGCCTGTGTTGCCGCAGGTGAGCTTGACGCCGACGATGTTGGGGTGTTTGGACAGAGTCAGAATGTCGTCGGAGGTGAGGTCGAGGCCGGAGGAGGCGCCGGGGAAGTTGTAGATGAGGACCGGGATCGGGGAGGCGGAGGCGACGTCGCGGAAGTAGTCGAGGAGGGCGGCGTTGTTCACGAGGGACTTGTAGTAGCAGGGGGGCAGGACGAGGACGTAGTCGCCTCCGGCGTCGGCGGCGTCCCTGCAGAACTGGATGGTTTCGCGGGTGGAGGATGCGCCGCAGCCGACGATGATGGGCATAGACGTGGCTCCCGCGGCATCGAGGGCGCGGCGGGTGGCTGCTGTAATGAGTTTGCGTTCCTCGCGGTCGAGGTGGACGGCTTCGCCGTTGCTGCCTTGGACGACGAGGCCGGTGACGCCGGCGTCAGCGAGGTAGGCGGCGTGTTTCTCGACGGTGGGGAGATCGACCTCCTCGTCGTCCTTGAAGAAGGCGACCGTTGGCACGTAGATGCCGGGGACGAGAGGGCGCGGTGTTGTTGTTCCGTTTGTGGACATTTTGTCTGTTGTATGAAGTGGTAGTGGTCCTGCTTGGAACGCTTACCAGGTCGAAGAGTTTAAGTTGGAGGATTGAGATTGAAATTGAGAAGAGAAGAAGGGAGGAAAGGCTCTATTAAAAAGGACAGAGACGGTGGGACGCCTGCCATGATTAATGAATGGGAATGTGGTCCCAGGGTCAAACCACGATGATGAAGCTTGATCGGATTAAGTTCAAAGGCCGTCTGCAGAGAGTCGGCAGTGGAAAAAGAGTGGACACTGGGAAAACCCCCACGTCCAAACCCCACAGTTGAGGCCTGTTAGGAGTCGGAATCCAGAATATGAGACTTTGAAGATCAGACAGCGATTGTAACTCTTAATATTATTGGTGGCGGAGTTGCATCTGACATTGAGCTTGCGAAAGTACCGATGCAGCAGCTCGATTCTATGTAACCCACGAGGAATTGAAGACGCAATCTTGCTACTTGATACGATATACATGCATCTTAGATCATCCGTTCAATGTAGTATGAAATCCACAGAGCATTAGATAACTGCTATGTTGAGGCCGTGACCCCCACGTACTCCTCGATCTGGGGTCATCATGTAGGCGGGGAAATATCTACATCTCCAACTGTAGCAGTAGACTAGGAGGAGGAGGAAATTGTATTCTGTAGAAAAGTAGACCAATGATAATACTAGGACTCTAGGTGTACAACATCTCACTGCTCGGCAAAAACTCCGATACCCCTACAGAGTGGTCTGAGGTTGAGGAATCGGACTCTACTACGAGGACGAGGACCCTCGTTGTGTGGGGGTGGGGATATTGTAGGTTAGAAAATCCTCCGTATGAGTCCGTGTGTTGCTGTGTTGGATGATCATCTGATAAACTGACCTCGAATACTGAATCATATGCCTTTACTCGACGTCTAGATTGTCACTCAGGGTTTGGTCGGTTTTTAATTAAGTGTTGTCTCCAATATAATATGTATTCGGTAGGTATCCCCGCATTTGCATATTACCACGTCGAGCAATGTCTTTATTGCCATCAACTACAATTTCCTTTGTGGAGGATTGCATACTGACAATGGCATCTAATTCTCACTCATTACAATGTCTTATTGTTCTCAATATCCATAGTCATTATGAGAATAGCGATTGAGGATTTCTTGTATCTGATGACAAAACAATACACTTCTTCCCCCCAGCCTGTGAGTCGCTTTCCACAAATACTGTATCAGTCATACCACATCCTGTAAAAAAGAAACGCGACCGCAGAGACGACGACGACGAAGAATAGGTCGATTCACCTTCACCTCCAGATTCAATGTCAATAGAGTCAATCAATTGAGCAACACAAGATGAATTAAGACACAATCACATAAGTCCTTACAGCATGTACCTATATATACCCTCCTCTTCAGTTTCATCCCATATCCCATCTCATCCACCACCAGCATCATCATCTAATTGCATGACGAGTCCACTTCATCGAATGACGAGTCCTCTACTGCTGCAGCAATCAGATCATCATGGCCGTCCGATCGAGGTCGTCCCTGCGTTTCTCAGTGCGACGGGATGACAATGTCACGAGTCATGATGACGAGCATCAGGAAAACCACGACGACACTCTGCCATCTCCTCCCCCTGCAAAGAGGCCTCGGCTTCAGCAGCAGCAGCAACAACGTCGTCAGCCAGCTTCGTCCCGCCGTCGCAAGAGCTCTCCGGACTTACTGGACACTACTATCGAAAACTCGAGTCATCGTGTTCCCCCGTCATCCAAAACTCAAGTCGTGCGACAGCCGCCGCCGCGCTCCTCTACGCGCCGACCACTCCCTCTCTCCGCTGCTGGCGACGGAGCATCCTCCTCATCCTCCTCCTCGTCCAACTCCGCCCATGTTCAACCTCTCGGCACTCCGCACACTACGGGACAATCCAATGATCACCGTCGCACTTCGTTTTCGGCTTCTGCCGCGCTGTACATGCGTGGTGGTGGTTGCGAATCGCCAGATCCCTTAGATATCATCTCTCCTGCCCCTACCAAGACCAATTCGCAGCCTCGCAAAACACCCACTACGTCCACTCCATCCTCTACCACCCGTTCTACACGCCGCTCTCATCCGCAGCAATCTGTCGCGTCAGACGCGGATGCGCAGAAGCCCCCTGAACAGACGAGCAGTCGGCGGAAAGCCAACTTGACCAATACTCAGACGGAAACGCAATCGCAACCTAAGCAGCAACCCACACATGACAGTCCAGCCGCACCGGAACAGCGCCGGTCGCTTCGTTCGAAGGACAGCAATTCGCGGCTACGGAGCGAACTGGCATCGTATTTCTGGAACTATGAACAAATTCTGAGTTTGGACCCTCCGAAGACCGTGGGACTCCTGACCGAGAACACCACGATCAAGTTGATTGATGACCTGACCGAGCCTCTTACCACAATTCAATCCTCTACTCCCGACTCCGAGTCCCCATTTGGAAACCCTCTGTTGCAACTTCATGAGTGCGAAAAGATTTCCCTGCCGGAGCCGGAGCCGACATCAGACGCCGCGTCCGGGGATGGCACGGAGGAAGACCCCCTCAATGAGGGATACTATTTCCGCGCCCATCGGAGAATGGAGCGGCAGGAGAAACAGCTCCGAAACATTGAGCGCGAACGCGCCCAGCATGAGAAGATGCAGCTGGAGCGGCTATTAGACGAGCTCAAAGGTCACGACTGGCTCCGTGTGATGGGTATTACCGGTGTTCACGAGCACGAGAAGAAACTCTACGAACCCAAACGCGACTATTTCATGAAAGAGATCTCAAGCCTGATTGAAAAATTCCAGATCTGGAAAGAAGAAGAGAAACGCCGGAAGCTAGCAAAGGACAAGCCCTCGCTCCCTGCCGAAATGTCGCCATCCACCGCCCCCACGAGCAGAGAGCGCACCACCTCCCAGAAACGGAAACTCAGCGATCGAACCCCAGATACTGCACCAAGTCCCACCGGCACAGTCACCGATGCTGAAAGTGACGCCGAACCCCCGGACCCAAGCGACGTGGACGCCTGGGCCGCGCACCAACTCCAGCAGGAAGCCCGCTCCGCGACGGCCGGCAAACGACCCAAACCGTCGACGGAGGCCCCACGACGCCGCAAATCATACAGCAAGAAGTCCTCCGCCGCACCGCACGTTCCCGCTCCCGCTGTTGCTCTCGCAAAACCAGAAACCCCTCCCCCTCCCGATAAACCCTTCACCTCATTCTACGCAAAGCCGTATCTGCGCGAGGCCGCCCTCTCGCCGCACCGCAAGGGCCGCGTCCGCCTGGCGTTCGGCCACCCCATCCCCAAGATGGAGGTGCGCGAGTTCCAGCCCCCCGCGGATATCCTGACGCCTGAGGCGATCGACTCTTGCCGCAGGAAGCGGAGACGGATGAGAAGGGGAAGTCACGGGTGACCTATCTTATCCTATCCTTCTTAATACTCGTCGTCGCTTCTTCCATTGTGTTTCAATATTTCAGGTTCCGGTGGTGTTATGGTCGGTGTTAACGGATATCCGTTCTGGCGAATGGCAATGGGGTATATCTAGCATAGCATTACATTACTTGAGCGTGCAAGCATGTTGGTATCGAATGTTACACTACATTATTATCTTTGATTCGGGAGCAAATGTACTCTGTACTCTTACGTCAACTCTTACTACAATGACTAAAACAACGAAAATAATCCACATAAACAAAGAGGTATCTCATGTATAGACATCGGAAGAAGATATATACAAGGCAGCCGATGGCACTGCCCACCCAAAACCCATGTATACAAGCCCCAAAAAACCAGAACGCCACGCAATGCAATACAATGCAAGAAGGCCGTAAACGAAAGATTAAGCATCATTAGCGCACGAGAAGCTCGCGCTGCTGGGGTTATCATGGATCGCCTTTCCAGAGACATACAAGCCCAGACCACGGAGCACAGCGCTGAAGACGGGGATGGCTTCGGCGATGACCCAAGCGATGATCCAGAGGGAGAGGGCGATGGCGACGCAGGAGCTGACGGCGACCCATACATTGAGCTGTATAGGCCAGGCGGTTTATTTGTTTTCGAGCCGAAGAAACCGGGCTTTCGAAAGACACGGGGATCAAACGTACATGCGAGTACAACTGCCCTGCTTGGGATGAGGAGCAATTTACTATGGAACAGGGTACAACCGGGCGGCTTCAAACGGAATTAGGATTGTTCTGAAGGCACAATGGTCGAGTACCGAATTTGACAAATCGAATCGGCCTGTTCAATCGGGTAATGTACACGATTTACAGGACTTCAGATAAGATCATGCAATACATCGATCAAAAATATGGCTACAGCCGGATATTGTGGTCAGAATCGACATGATTTCTCTCTAGCCCGTTGTCTAGAATGTGGATATCGACCCCGGACCCCGGATCCAGAACCCCAGTTTCGTACATTCTAAGAATCCAGATCATTCCCCAATTTCGATGGTCCCACTGCTTCCATTTTCCGATACTGCGAGGAGAAGACCTGGAGAGAATGGAGTCAATCCACTCTCTGCAAACTTCCCAGGAGCATTTCGAGTGGACATTTTAATAGTCATTACTCAATAGATATCAACCCCCACCTGGCCGAATAGTGTAAGATCATCGCCGTCAGCATCTCGAAGCATGAGTGCGGAGATTCTCCCTCAGTTACTGCGTATTGACCCCAATTCTGTGTGGAGAATATAGGCGTTTTACCCGACTATCCTCGACGAGGTAGTTCTGAGATTGCCAGTCAGTTCGGCGAACAACAGTTATTTGGCGTAGCAGGTAAGCAAGACAAGCCTCGGATGAGAATCGACAGCTCGGGTTCGGTTGCTCACGGCTCTTTACGTTTCTGATGATCATCCGGGTTCGGCTGGACTATCTCGATCAGCTTGGGCCCCAGCCTTCCACGCCCTCTGGTGTGCATGATGCATGATGCATGCGGATCTCGATATGACAGAAATACTTGTGAGCAAGGTCTATCTTTGAGCCATCGGGCTCAGGCTTAACCAATTGACATATCTGGTGGTACCTCATTTTCATTTCTCAAAACTAATCATCGATGGACTCATTCTGCGATCTGCTGTGGAAACTGGCAGACAAGCACCGCAGGCCTTCTTATTCAGAATTATGCCAACATGGAGTCACACTGATTCAAGAATCCTGACCTTGATCATCTCCTGTGGTCGGACCATTGACTCTGGAGCATTCGCTCGCTGACCTCCGCAATCGAGGACACTAACAGACCTGTATCCCGATACCGACTGCTTGATTCGACGAGTCCTTTGGAACAGCGACGCCGATATAGAGTAGCCTTGCATCAGGCTTTGCTGCTCACAAAGCACCATCTGGGGTCGTCATACTCTGAACGTGCATTGACAAAGAGACGCATACCCAAGTCTGTTGCAGACAGACCATAAGTATACTTGCCGGTGATTTTGCCTTCAGACGCAGCAAGGGTGACTGGGTGACAACCAACAAATCGCTTACATCTCCAATAGAAGAGAAGATGTGACAGTGATGGCTCCTCTGCTACTTGCTTTCCTTGAGGTGAATGTCACATTGATGCATCAACTGCCATGCATAGGTAGTTGGCTGGGTGCGTGGCAGCGTGACCCCTGCGGGGTTGTCACTTGTCACATACATCCCCGTGACGGCCCATTGCAGTTTCTGGTCGATGTCGAGCATGTCCGCACAATCACTGGAAGAGAAATTGAGGAAAAGAACTGTTCAAGATGGACATAATTTCTATGCAGGGTTCGGGCAAACTGCACCGCATGCACTTTCTTGAAATCGGTACGCGGAGTGCCGGCCAGATGTCCGAGTCCGACTGGCTAGCTGGCTTAGCTGGCTTAGGCGATGTAGCCGCGATAACCTAGAAGCAAAAGTAACCATACTGACTCAGGTGAGGGGGCACGAGGGCAACAACAACTGATGATGCATATTTAATCGCTACTGCCAGCAATGGCCGTAAACACTGCTACGAAGCCATTGCAAGCTAGAACGTTCAGTAGACCATGGACACAGAAAAACAGAATGACAGCAGCGTACAGGATGTGGAAACCTCATCTTCGAAGGATTCGTCTTTCTTCACTCAGAAAGATGCTAGCCAGGTAGTCGGCAGACTGATCAGCACCAATTATGCGGTGATGATGGCCGGTTTGAACGGTACGTCGTTGCTCACGGCTGCTGTGTGAGAAGGATCTAGACTAATCTCAATTGCAGACGCCGCCACCGGTGTGCTCATTCCATATATTCAGCCCGCATATGATATTGGCTTGCTGAAAGTGTCCATGGTCTATCTGGTCAATTTCGCCGGATGGCTAGTGGCATCTTTCGCCAACATTCACGTCTGCTCGAGACTGGGAAGCGGCGGGACCCTGGTTGTCGGAGCCACTATCCAGTGTTTCGGGTACGTGCTCATGTTCTGGAAGCCACCATATCCTCTTTTCATGACTGCGTTCTTCTTCACCGGCATGGGTGTTGCTTTTCAAGATGCACAAGCGAATATCTTCAACGTCACCGTCAAAAACGCCCATCGATGGCTCGGCATTCTCCATGCTGTTTACGGAGTCGGCACGATTATCGCGCCGCTGATCGCCAATACAATCGCCTCTCGAACACCGTACTGGCACTATTACTACCTCGCGACGTTTGTTCTGGGAGTACTCAACATCGTCCTCCTGGCTTGGACATTTCGGAAGGGTCTATTTAAGCCAAACGTGTCGAATGCCAAAGACACGGCGAATGCTGAAATGAAGGCCACACTGACCAATAAAGTGGTCTGGATCTTCAACGGCTTCTTCTTCCTATATGTCGGTGCTGAAGTAGCGTCGGGAGGTATGTAGCCAAATTCGTCATTGCCATCTGCTTGCAGGATAGCTAATAGAGCACCCAGGCTGGCTGGTCCAATTCCTCGTCTCAGTCAGACACGGAGACCCCAAGAGAGTAGGCTATGTGGCCTCCGGGTTCTGGTCCGGGTTCACGCTCGGACGAGTCCTTCTCGCAGACATCACGCACAAACTTGGTGAGCGTCGGATGGTATTTTTCTACATCGCGCTCGCCATAGCGTTGCAGATCATGTTCTGGCTGATACCGAACATTATCGCGAATGCAGTCACCGTCTGTCTTCTGGGTGAGTAGCTCATTTGAGTCGATGGCTCCAATCGTTGCTTGAGACGGTAGCTGACCTGATCAATAGGCTTTTTTATCGGCCCATTCTACCCTGTTGGACTGTACGTCCTAACAAAAGTCATTCCACAGGAACTTCACATCGGCGCCTTAGGTAGGTCATCTTGATCCCGCCGAATCTTTCCGCCTCGCTGCTTTTGAGTTCGTTATGCTGACTTTCCACGTTGATAGGCTTTACAGCGAGCTTGGGACAAGCTGGGTCGGCTGCATTTCCCTTCATGACTGGAGCAATCGCTTCAAAGGTAGGGGTTCAGGTCATGCAGCCGATCATGGTTGGATTATTGGTCGGGATTGGGATATTCTGGGCTCTGCTGCCGAGGCAGAGGTCAACCAAGCCGGACCAATAATCCAAAAAACGAGGTCGGAATCGAAATCAGGGGAATCTGTAGTTACCCGTCAACGTTTGGAATAAGGAAAATGCGTCCATGACAGTAATCATGGCTGATAAATCTGTCGACCGGCTTGGCTACTGGTCAACAAACAGACAAAACTCACAAAAGTGGCCTCAGCAATAGTTACCAAAAAGAAAACAATATGCTACTGAGTAGTATCCCATGCAACTCGCATGCTACATGCTGCATATAACGGTGTAGCACCGCAGAGTAGAAGGCATATGGGATAATAGCATGCATGAACAGTAGGCTGTAATCTCAGTTTAGTAATATATTCCTCAGAGTTCATGCTGTATGTCCATTAGGCTATTTATCTCATTCCCCATCCAGTCCACAGGTCATATCGAACTGCTCTAGTAGGCAATTGCTCGCAAATAATCATTATCTATTGCCGCAAGTTCATCGTGCCTGCTTGAAGGACAAGCACATCACTTGCAATTCTATTGTTAGTCCGTAAAATGGCCCTGGTCAACAGCACCAAGAGCGAGTCTGGTGTCGCCGCCAACCTCGTCCAGGGATGAAACGGCCGCTGAAGTCTGGTCTAGACGATTATTGCGTCTTGCAACCACGACGATGTTCCCAGCCTTGTGTGTTGTCTGCGACATGTATTCTTTCACGGCGTTCAAAGTGAATCAATCATTGCCCAGGTAGGACTGTATAGCTGTCTGTCGGTGAACGGTCAGGATAATTGCAGGCTCTCCGTAGCTCTCCCGAGCATTCCGTTTGTCCAGTAGATTTGAGGAAGGATTGCTTGCCGATATTCCGCTTTTGCTCTTCGAACGTTCGGCCAAACTCTGAATGACTTGGATAATTAATATGACAGTTTTAACAACGACAAAAACAGAATCAGCAGCGGAAATAGCAATGTCAGAGAGAAGATTAAAGTCGTCAGAGTCTTACACACCCGAAGATGGTATGACAGTCCGACTAAGGATGACTGATACGAAGATTTCATCATGGAAAGGAAAGCGAGTATGCATAGAAAGGGGCACTCACGTGTTTCTAATCCTATTGAGATTATAAGTCGAGAGGTTGACGAACAGAACCCGGCATGAGAAATGTCAAGGCCGAAAGCCAGCCGTTGCAGAATGTCATATGGCTGTTTGCCCACGCAAAGCGATCTCAATCGTCATAGGATATGAGTCTGCGTCCAGCAAAGTTCGAACCACGCGCATGTGCTTCCCGCTGTACTGTGGCATCGCCATCATAATCGAGTCTCCCTCGTGAGCCTGTCTCATCCGACCGCTTCATCATCGATGAATCCTGTGTCTCATTTGGCTCCAAGCCAGTGTCCTCTTTCGCCTCAAGTATCTTCGCCTGTTGACCGTCCGGAACAGCAGAGGGCGTGCTTTCTTGACCTTCAGTAACAGCCTCAGCAACTTGCCGCATAGGCGTTAATTCACTGGCCTCTTCAGCCAGCTCCTCCTCTCGTAGTTGCTTCGCGCGAAGTAATGAGTGGATTTCACTATGTCTGAAAATGCGGATCTGCTCGTCCGTGAGAGTACGCTTCACACCATCTGGGTAGTAGCCAAGGCCGTCATCGTCGTCAAACTCTT
This sequence comes from Aspergillus hiratsukae, assembly GCA_014281905.1. Classification (NCBI taxonomy): domain Eukaryota; kingdom Fungi; phylum Ascomycota; class Eurotiomycetes; order Eurotiales; family Aspergillaceae; genus Aspergillus; species Aspergillus hiratsukae. Next base: position 6,405 of record JACBAD010001856.1, on the reverse strand, counting down.
CATCTACAGTCTCGCTATAGGTGTAGTCGAGCGAAGTAACTTGTTGACTACTGGGAAAATGCTTCGCTTGAAAAGCCTGCAAATCTTCCTGGAATAGGGAGAATATTAGCGTCTAGTATTGATATCATCAGCTCAGGGGAATCTCACCATTGTAACGGATGGTACCTTTAGATTCGACATCATGGGGAGACGTGTGCGCCACAAGCAGACCTTGATTTCCAGAAGTTGAGTGTGCAAGGAGGAAAAGCGCGGGGTGACGCGTTGGCATCAAGATGGTTAGCCTCAGGCCAGCAGTTTTAGTACAATACGGTATGGTATTGTGCAGTACACGACCTGGTATCTTATTCTTACCTACGTTTTGGGCCGCTATACGCAGTTCAGCGCTCGCAAGGTGTACTCTAAGGTAGGTAGGTCTGCTCTAAGCTTCGAAGTAAATACAGTAGAACAATATTGAAGGCTACTGGAATACAATATATCATTCAGTTCTCGCAATTTACGCTTCGAACATATAACACGGACTTCATACATTTGAAAGTGGTATGCTCGAGATATTATTCCCAATTTTGGCCTTTACACAGTCGAAGTAAATGACCAGACTCCGTAAGCTGCGAAGATCTATAGCCTCAATTTGCTTCTTCTGCTCCGTCGTTGGTTCCGTCAAGCTCCAGGCGAGGGAGACATGGAAACAGTGAGAAAAGTCTTCCGGCTGTATATCTGCTTTGATCTCACGTCGTCCATGCCTGTGAATTTGCCCAGCAGACGTACCTGCATACAGCGGTGGCTGACCAAAGTGTGCTAAGAAACGGTTTGACAGGCCCAGGAGACCATTCAAGTTATCATTAGCGGGCTTTGTCACCCGTAGGACGAGGAACCACCGCGTCATTTCGTAGTTAGAAACCCAGTCGAGGATATAAGAGTTGACTGAGAATCTGGGCGGTCCGTTAACAACCTGGCTGTCTATAAGAGAAGCGCGAAATACTCACGCGGGAACTGCAGACTCTTGAAGAGCTGTTTGAAACATATCCAAGAAAGGCTGTCTCTGTTCAGTGCGAAGAACCACTGGTCTGGAGAGACTGATATGAAGTGGGAGTTGGACACCAAGATCGCTTCTTAATAAGCTATGAATCTCTCTTGCATGTCCTCCCAACTTGGCTTCGACCTGGGTTAATATACCATCCAAGACAGCGAGTTCTCCTTTTGACGGATACCCTGCCCAGTTCAGTCCCATTCCGTAAATTCTAGGCATGCAACTCACACTCTAAATATATGTGGGTAGGCCAGTTTCCCTCAACATGGGGGATAACGCGCTTACGGCCTCCATGAAGGCTGGGGTCGTCTCTTACACTCACGCGAGTGCTCGAGGCGTACAGATCATGAAATGCAGTCGGTAGTGGGGGTAGAGACGACACTCGATCTTCGGCGGAAGAACTGTCGCGACGGGGTTTCTTTGTTGGTCTGGGTGATTTCTCTTCACTCTCTTCTGTCTCTGACTCTGTATCAGAGTATTGCACCAAAGCCATCGCTGGCCGCGGCAATGGGTAGGTGGTGAGGTCGAAGCTGTGGAGGAGAAGCAAGTTTAACTTACTGTAATGGTATTACATTTTCGTACTAGATAAGGACTTTCAGTCATCAACACGGTCACGCTTTTCTCCCATCATATGTGCCAATTCCATGTTATGAAAATGGTCTCTATGCTTAATTTCTTAAATTACGGAATATATTATAGGTTCCTTATTATCAAAGATGGTGTATCAGACGACGTTTCTTGAAGTCGAAGTGTGGAAAAGCCACGAGCCCAATGGTTACACATAAAACGAGGGAATAAAAAGAAGCATCGCATCGTGGATTCATCCATGAGACGATATTTAGAGGTGCACTTTCGGTCCGAGAATATACGGCGAGCAAGCGTTGTAATACTTCTTGATCGGTGTTCATATTTAAGTGACTGATGTCAGGAACGGTGTTCTAGAACAAGGGCCTGTCATAGAAGCGTGGACTGTGGACTAGGTAGCATTGGAGTCGAAACGTTGCAGAATTTCCACAATCCATGACGCTCTTTTCCGCGAGTCTCTGGAGGCTAGACCACATCGTTCAAATAGGCCTGATTACAAACTTTTACCTTTAATGGTGATGGGTGGGTGCTCTGTTTCTATCCAAGTAGCTTCTCCTTTCTGTTTTGACTTAGTCTACGCTTCGCCTAGACTACAACAGGCCTTAGTAGCTAGCCTTAGTAGCTAGCCGCCGACGCTACATCAGACTAACGATGAGCTTAATCTGTGCAATAAATCTAAAGTAAGTCCATGAGATATTAGCAATGATGAATGAATATTTCCCTCATTTAGAGAGGTACTGCTTAGACACTCCGTACTTTGATTCAGCCAAATGATTAGGACTTGTTCTGTGAGATTCCGACGACCTTCGATAGGAGATCATCGAGTCATATTCAGGCACTCGAACGTAATTTTATCGGACATCCGTGGATACGGGATCGTCGGAAGCCTTTTCGAGGGGCTTGTCGTTCGCTTGATTTATCAGTTTCATCATCGATTCCCGCGGCTGATGCAACCGAATGGGTCTAGTCGTTCGGCAAGACCCATCCACTATGCTAAATAAGGTATAGGTTATAAGACTAAGCCTAAGAGGGAGGGGTGGACCTCTTATCGATAAGCCCGAATGGCCCTTGGATAGTATACGCAACTACGCAAGTCGCTCACGTCGCTCACGTCACTCTTTGTCGCTCTTTGATCGTAGTAAACTTTGTAGTCCTTTCTACCTTCTCTGAGTGCTCTTTCTTCTTTTCTGATTCTTTCCTCGATCGTGTTTTTTGTGCCTCATCTTTTGAGCTGATAATCGTCGACAATCATCTTTTCTTTGCCTCGAAACACCGCTATTTCGCTCGATCACATTCTCAGACCCAAAATCAGATCGCAGCCCCACATCTATAAAGTATCGGTAAGATTGCATTCAATAGCGCACCGGCACTATTAGACCCTGCGTCTCTGTTCAAGCCAGGAGATTCAGAGACTTATAGCCAGAGGGATTTCTTTCCCTGGGCGAGCACTCGATCATCTCCTCAAACTCGAACAGCTATGGTGTCTTCCGGTGACACCATGTATATGAATCAGCCTCGTCGCTATCCTTTGAACATCATGGAAATGGGTAGCAACAACCCCTACCATCGCTACATCTCTCCTTCTCCTACTCCTTCTCCCTCTTCATCTACTTCGGATCTCAACTGTCTCAATTTACAACGCTCGTATTCTGTGCCTTCTGTCTACTGGTCTGGTGAACTAGAGCACCAGCCAGTAGAGCCAAAGAGAAGACGAAACATTCCCACGTATTACCCTGCGTACGCTCAGCAGAGCACGCAAGGCAACTGCCATCGCACCAGAATCAGATACCCACGCGGTTCGCTTCTTGTCAATCCAGATGTCATTGATTGCCTGGACGATGCAGGTGTCTTCCAGTACCACCATGAGAGCCCATACGACGCCGTCTATGCGGAAAGAAATCATGACGCCAAAACCAGCCCGATTGCAGCTCTCGAAACCTCCATCAGGGAGGCCCTCAAGGCGACCCCAAAGGACAAGATTGCCGATTGTCTCAATAGCCATCGCCCTTTGGACGGAGTCGCATTCTATCCTCCTGGAACTACAGACAAGGAAGGACGAACCTACGAGTACGAGGAGGGCACCAACATGATGAACGACTATGGCAATTTCGTTCGCTTCCCAGGCTTGGTACGTCGCCTCTGCTTATTGGCCATTCAATTTAAAGTACTGACATCTATTAGAAATTCACCGACGAAGACTTCAGAAAGGACCCTTTCTACAATAGCCCTCTTCCAAAGCCGTTTGAATTTATCCGCAAAGTATTCAGTCGTCATTGCCGCCATTGGAAGCGCAGTAAAACCACTTGAGCGTCGAGCAATCAACAGCTCTGTCTGCAGGCGCTACCACTATCATTGAACGCACCACTGTTCGCTGTCGCAACGATCAACAATCTGCCAGCGGAGTACTATTATCATCACCCAACATATTCGGTCTTCATCAGTCTTCACCATTGCAAACGAAAGTTATATGCTTCTCGACCACAATCGAAAATATACCTGAGGCACTACTCGACCTGCTTTATGATTCACGACTCGGAATAAATACGACACAACACCCACGCTATTACGACTATATACCCGATAGATTGGTGCAATTTCACGAGACGAGGGTTTTTTTATGCCTTTTTTTGAGCTTTTTTCCCTCGCCCATGTCTCAGTCTGAAGTTTCAGCAATGGACAACATCGCGAGATGAGGGCTTTTCAGCAGCGATAAATGCAACTTTGGAATTTGGAGGAGATACCCGGACGTTTGGGCGCAATTTGGAATCATGTAACAAGGGTTTTTGTGCCGCATGAGCTTTTCCCCCTTCGTTTTTCTGTATGTCTTGCTATATTTGATGGGATTGGAGTCGGTCACTCCTGGAGTTAAGGTTCTTTGGGATATGTGATTTTTGGGTAACGGACTACTGCAATGAAAGACAGGCTTAACTTCATTCTTCTAATCAAATCAAACAAATGGATCAAATCCAACTCTTTTCCCCTGGAATTCATAGGCAGCCATGTGCCTAGCCCCAAACATGTACCTCTCCTAGATTTGGTCGAATACCGAGTTATGCATAACTTGCCACATGTTGCCGATGTGGCTACTTGTCGAGTTGCGTCATGACCGTCACTCTGAAAAAACCCGCCCCAATAGCAGCAGAGCAACTCATATATAAATGACATGCTTAATTGCCTCTAGGCAAATAAAATAAAAGTATGTCTTGCTGCATGAGATCCTACCTTCAATATCACTTGCCTTCTTCACTACCAAATCTACGCCGACACATAGGAGTTTCTAACAAAGCCATGGCTGAAATTCAGCGGCCTCATTCTCTGCATAGCTTAGGGCCCGTCCATCCCCCCAAAGTCGAGAAGCGCGCTATCAAGCCGTCAATCGCCCGACATGTCACCATTCGCGTCCAGGATCCGCTCGATCATGACGCACCGGCCATTCTACATGAACCTCGCAGCTATAACGTCACCGAATCGAAGGGAGCCGCCGTCGTATTGGTCTCCGGGGCCGGAGGCGGAGTGAGTGGGCCTGGGGGTATCTACCCAAGCCTAGCAGACAAGCTCGCATTGCTACTGGGCATCCCCTGCATTCGCCTTGATTACAGGAAGCCAGCGAGGACGGAGTACTGTTCCGCTGACATACGCGCGTCATTTACGTACCTAAACGAGCACTTCAGCTCATCGGCCTTCGTCCTCGTCGGCTGGTCCTTCGGCGGGAGTCCCTGCTTCACCGTTGCGGCGCAGGAGCCCGAGCGAGTCCGTGGCGTGGCTACCGTGGCCTCGCAGACCGCAGAAACCTCCGGGATCAGAAAACTGAGTCCGCGGCCGGTGCTCTTGCTGCATGGGACTGGTGATACTGTGCTGTCGCCGACGTGCTCGGAGACTTTATATCGACAATATGGCAAGGGACCCGGGGAGTTGAAGCTGCTCCCTGGGGATGACCATGGACTCACGAAGCATGCGACTGAAGTGGAAAAGATGATCTTTGAGTTTGCTGCTAAGACGCTTGGCTTTGAGAAGCTCTTGAATGAGCAGACGGTGGACCAGGCTGGAGAGGATCTGGTTGAGAGTCGGGATGAGAGGATTAGAGAGATGGGCGAAGGCCATGATTTAGAGGGGGAGAAGTTAAAGGCATAGTAGTGGCAAGGAAGAGATTGAGGGTAATTCATTCATTAAAACTACAAATACATTCCGATCTCATTGATATTGAAAGCAAGCAAACCCATCATGTATCGCCAGTGATCATAAAAAAAGAAAACAGAACCCCGTTATCGCCTTCCCACAAGAGCCAACCGGAAAAAAGACACGACTCGTTAGATTAAAGGCATCTAAGAGCGCTCACCACGGAGACGACGGGCGAGCTGGCATCTCTACATTTAAATATCCGACAACTCATCGACCGGGTCCAGCACCGAAGGATCTTGGCCTTGGCCGCCTTCTTCCGTTGCCTCAGCACCTTCTCCGGCTTGTCCACCTTGGCCGGCCCCGGCTTGCCCAGCTTGCCCAGCTTCAAGGGCGAGCACCTCCCTCTGACCCCCACCAAGGTCAGAGGGATTAGCCCGCCGCTGAAGTGCCTGGGCGACCTGGGCAAGCCGAGCGTGCTGCGTCTGGTAGGTCTCGGCTGTCCGCGCAATATCCGCCTGCAGAGCCTCGTATTCAGTGGCCTATATAAGTTAGCATCTGGTCAGTAAGTATCAGATCTGTATGCCTAATACTTACTAGCTCTGCGAAGGAGAGATCCGCCACCGCAGCCCGGCGGAGGTCCCGACCGACCCTGCCGCCCCGGCCACCCCGAACCC
>JACBAD010001857.1:0-32160 GCA_014281905.1 Aspergillus hiratsukae | reverse complement strand
CGAAAGGAACCCACCCGCTCACCCCCACAAACCCACCCAGTCGCCTGCGCGCAGTGATCAATGTAGCAGCCGCAACGGCCATCCCCTGCCCGAAACCACCCAGCACCACTCGGCGGCTATCCCCCGCTAGCCGGCCAACTTCCTCCTCTACTATTTGCTGGATGTACTCTACGCCGGCTTCTAGATCTTCGCCTTCGTCCTTGTCTTTGTCTTGCGTGGAGGGCTGCGCTTGTGCTTGTTGAGGAGAAACTGCGTCTGCGTTTGCCTGTGTCTCGATCCAGTTCCCCCGGCTTGCGTGGCATGTATCTGTCTGCCGAGGCTGGGCGGAGGGAAAGACCCAGCGACAGGAGGGGAAATGCTCGAAGATGGATTTTCCGGCTGTTGCTGTGGACGCAGCCAGCGCGGCGGCTAGCTCGGCGCCTGTGCTGTTGGTGTCATGCAGGAGGATGACGGTGCAGGTGTGGACTGGGGTGGAGGGGAAGTAGACATGGCGGGGTGGGAAGAGTTGGACCACCATCCTGGAGAGAGTGCATCATTTTGGGGATTGGGATTGAGAGGGCTGCTTAGGGTGACTGCGAGGTGCAGCTGGTTATATACTTGTCTAATTAGACAGGTCGATCATTATGTCGGGTACCTGCTCCGAGTGCGTCGAGCATGTCTTCGACCAATCCTGGGTTTGATGTTGGTGGCGTGAAAATAACAAATGGTTATATACAGAAAGCCATTACAAAAAATAATATTGGGGCGAACCGCCTTTTGTGTGAGGAGTGATGACCCTATACTACTGTAGATCATGATGCATGATGCATGTTGCCTGCATCCTGCATACACTCATCCAGGTTTGCAGCGGAACGAGGCTTTCTTCAGAGACAAAACCATGCTCATCTGAAAAGCGGATTCAAGAACAATAAACGACAAAAAGAATGTCTCTGACTCCCCCGAGCCGGAATCGAGCCGGCGACCTGTCGGTTACAATTATTCCATTACAGCCGACCGCCATATCCAACTAGACCATCGGGGGTTTAGGAGACATCCGCCTCGGCAATTTTTGAATCCACGAAGCTTACGACTCGAACAGAACACCCCATCTCAGTTTAGCAGCGCACGCTTGTGGAAGATTGATCTTGACCTTGTAGATAACTTTGTTAGGATTGTGCGAAGCCTCGTTGCATCGCACAGGTTAAATTGCCAGTTAATGCTCCGCATGGTCGCGGATCCCTCGACGTGAGCATCATTAGTGCATAAGGTACTCACCAAAAAGCTGTGGCGTTGGCAATCGGGGACTGATCCGCGGCAACTCGTATCGACATCTTTGCACTTGTTGAAGAGCTGGCAATGACAACTGCAGTTCAGGATACGAGTAGGAAAAGACATGATAATTGAAAAGAGCACATGCTAATTAAATTCATCGGACTTCATCGGATGACCTTGCTCAATGCAAGGGGGAAAAAATAAAGGAAAAAAGATAACGTCCCCCGAGCCGGAATCGAGCCGGCGACCTGTCGGTTACAATTTCCATTACAGCCGACCGCCATATCCAACTAGACCATCGGGGGTTTCGTTAGTGCATCAGGAGATTCTAAGCAACATAATGTAGTCTACAGCGCAAGAAAAAGCAACTCCTCTGGAGGCCAGTTGGCCGCTAGCTTCACTCCCAACTGTTGTTCGACATACACGATCCACCTATGCAATGTACCTTTCTGCGAGGAATTCATTGTCATGCAGGATCTGATTACCTTCATGTATGCATTGTAGAAAACAGGACCTTATACTTCTGCTGACAGTGACGGATTGGTCACGTGCCGTCGTCTCATTGCGGGTAGCGCGTCCTTTAACCCAAACAATGCCTGTAAACAGAGCCCAGTCCCTTGACAACCACCTCCGACCGCAAACAACGAACCGACCAACTTGGAAACTCATGTACCATACATCTTGAATTTGACGGGAGCATTCTCTTTCAATGCGACTGCCTTTTTTGGAATAATGATTAAGGAAATGGAGACTTTCTCCGCCCGTCTCGCCAGTTTTGATCTGGTTCTCCATCCCGAACGACGACGGACATCGAGCGCAAAAACCGTCAAGCCGATATCTTGGCCTCATAGCAGGCCGTCGCCAGCAGAGGTATTGTCACTCTGATATCTATATCTTTGTTGATGCAATGACTGACTCCTAGCCAAAGCTAGCGCATGCAGGATTCTACTACAACCCCTACGAGACCAACCCCGATAATACAACATGCTACTTATGCCAGCGCGCGCTCGACGGGTGGGAATCGGAGGATAACCCGATTACTGAGCATCTTAAGCACTCAAAGGACTGTGGATGGGCTATTATGATGGACATCGAGCAGCACAGCTCAAACCCCGCTGAAATTGAAGATCCAACAAGCGATAGGATAGCGCAGGCAAGACAAGCCACATTCGGCGATCAATGGCCGCACGATGGCAAGCGGGGCTGGGTTTGCCAATCTGAAAAGGTAGTGTTTGACATGCTCTCAATTCCAAAACGCAATTTATCAGCCGCTTGAATTCGCGACCTAATATTCTTGTCCATGGCAGATGGTGGAGGGTGGATGGTACTTTTGCCCAACTGAGGAGAGCAATGATCTAGCCAGTTGTGCTTACTGTAAACTGTCTCTTGACGGATGGGAACCCAAAGATGACCCCTTGTCAGTGCCTCATCGCTCCTTCCCACTCGATATTCGCTGACTTGCCTAGTGAGGAGCACTACCGACGATCAGCCGATTGTTCGTTCTTTGTCTTTGCCCAGCCTCCTGGCAAGAAGTCGAAATCTGCTCGATCAAAGAAGTCGCGCGTTTCCAAAGCATCTTCTCGTCTCTCGACCCAGTCTACAGTATCGGAAGCGCCCGTGATCGAGCTTGACAATCAAATGGATGAGAATGACATTCCTCAGCCGCCAACTAAAACAAAGGCCTCAAAGAAGTCATCGAAATCCAAATCGAAGACCTCGAAATCCAAGAAGGATGATACCTTGGAGACTGATAGCCGGATGGATTTAGACACCGTGGAATATGTCGAACCTGAACCTGCGAAACCCAAGAGGACCAGAGGCAAGAAGAGGTCTAGCGAGGAAATGGACCTAGACGAGTCTAACGTGGCTATTGTCGAGGGTATTCATCAATCCGAACCTCCGACCAAAAAGAGAGCGACAAAGTCGCGCAACAGTGCTACTCAGCGAGAAGACAGCACTCGCAGTGATGTTGCTGTCGCAGATGTGGATGAGGCGGACGAAGAGGCCTTCCTGGAAGCTCAAGCTAAGAAGGGGCGTGCGATCACTAGGAAGAAGACATTGTCCAAAGGTCGGAAGATATCAGAGGATTCACTGGTAGCGAAGGCAGCTCCGGAAGCTCGGTTACCGCGAGATTCTGAAATTGATGCAGCAATTGAGGCCGGACTTGAAGCAGACGAGCCTGTGGTCGAAGAACCTCCGGCGGAAACACACAAGTCTTCGAAGAAATCAAAGTCCAAAAAGAAAACAAAGAAGGCAGCAGAAGAGCCAACCGAGGTGCAGCATGATACTGTCGAGCGAAACGAAGAGCAAGAGTCGCGTCGAGTCGACGATGATGAATTCATTTATAGGCGGACAAGTGACATTCAGTTGCCAGCCGAGCAGCCAAAACCAGCTAAATCCACTACCAAGCAGAGAACCTCAAAAGAAGCAAGTCTTTCAGAAAAGAGAATAACCGAGTCGCCCAAGAGTCACCCAGCAACCAAAGTTGGCGCATCAGAAGTTGACGCCGAAGCTGATCGCAGGCACAAAGGGTCTTTGGTGTCAGTGGAGGTAACAGCAAGGAATCCAGACCAAGACTTCGAACCTGAAAGGAGAGGTAGTGGCTCTCAATCAAAGAAGGCGACCAAAAAGCCCTCGACCAGCAAAGCGAAGAAAACTAGTCACACAAGGGACCTCTCTCCGGAACCTCTGGAGCCTTCGCGGGCTGAAACTCCTGCTTCCGAGAGGCTTGAACGACTCGAACGGAAAACGATCTCTCGGCACAGTCCAGTGGATGTACAAGAGCAAGAGCTGGAGCCAGAATCGGAGCCAGAGCTAGAGCAGGATCCACAGAACGACATACATCAAGACAGTGAGGTAGAGCCGGAGCCGGAGCCGGAGCGGCATCTGGAGATGAACGAAACGCCTATCCGTCGCCGGTCATCCAAAGTTCCCCCGAAGACGGTTGAGAGATTCAGCGACATCCCCCACGAGAAGCAATTTGCAAAGTCGATTGCGGAAACTCGGACGCCGAATTCCCGTCAAGCGTCACAAGCTAGAATATACTCTGGCCGACAGGGCAGCGATGCGGTGTCGCCTCTCCCTTCCCCTTCGAAGGATTCGGCATCTTCGTCGCCCCAGTCCTCCGATGCTGAGAACCAACCTCCAACCATACAACCATCGGCTCTAAGGACGCACCTGGCGTCACCATCTAAGGAGAAAGCGGTTCGCATTCCCTTGGCAACCAGTACACCCTCGCCGTCCAAACGAAATGCGAACTCTGCTGCACTCAGGAGTTTACACCCTTGGACTCCTATTGACATAGACGAAATTCTCTACGCCTCGATGAGCGACAAGGAGAACGTGGATGTAGCGGCTGCTCTGAACAGTATCAAAGGAGATCTTACAAGTCCTGAGAAGAAGATGACTGTAGAAGAGTGGATTTACTGGCATGCTCGAAACGGAGAAGAAAAGCTCAAGCGCGAGTGTGAAAGATTGGTCAGTCAGTTCGAGAAGGAAGGGGCCCGAGCGATGCGCACACTGGAAGGGATTGAATGCATTGATTGAGATATGGCGTTTGCTTTGGACATGGTTAGCGTTATGGGACGGGAACAATGGCTCTTTGGTTAAGCCCTTATTTTGTTGAAGGTATTCCTGGACACGATATCTCTGAAGCGAATCTGCACTATCACAGCGCGGTAAATGCAATTCCTGTCTATTTTGACACTAACAGTCTCGAAGAAAATCCCAAAGTAAAACCAAACGCCTGGGTATCTGTAAAACCTTCATCTCCCCAACGAATTGAAGTCTTTCGTATGCCCGCTCCCTTTCGACGCGATGTACTATGCGATAATGCCGAGCCGACCTTCCCAGGTATCTTCCTCCTGCTTGATTCCATTCTCTCCACCTTTGCGACGCTTTTCGTTCCTCTTCCTTCTCTTTTCTTCTCTCTCTTTGGCCTCTTGTTCCTCCCTCTCTTTCAATCTTTCCCCAAGATCCAACTGCCAGGCTCGCCGTTCTTCTTCCTCCCTGACTCGCTTCTGATGAGCCAGAAACCGCAACCGCTGGCGCACATCCTCCAGCCTAGCACGAACCACCTCGCCACTCTGACCCGTCGCAATCAAATGTTGCTTGCTGTTCAAATGCTCCACCAGCTGCAGATTATCCTTGAAGGTAAGATCACAGTCTGCGCAGTAGAATCCAGCCCCGCGACCCCTTTTACCCACTGCCGATCCCGCCGGGACGATCGTCGTCTTGCCCACCATCGATGCGACATCGAGGCGCTGTTTGCGCGAGGTTGTCGCCTCGAGGGTGCTGTAGTCCACCGGCGCGTGCCATTTTTTGCCTAGGAGTTTAGCCTCGTAGCGGGCCTTGCCCTCTTCTTTGCGTTTCGCTTCTTCATCTGCGGCTTTTTTGGCGTATTCTTCTCGGTCCCATGTTTTGCGGAAGGCGGTATCTGATGAGGGGGTTCCGTATGCGGTGTTGCCTTTGTTGGACATTGTGAGGGTTTGATGGGAAGATTTCTGGCAGGTTTGTTCAAGCGGTATTCGATATTCCGTTCGTACAGAGATGAACGTGACGATTCTCAAAGTTGGAAAAACGATAAGGACCGCTGTGATGATGAAAGCTGAAGCTTTCCACGGCGACGATGGCAAATTGGTAATAGATGTCCGAAAGTGGCGGGCGGTGAGGCTGTGGCTTACTGTACATCGCCGCCAAAGGACAAGAGGAAGCGTCGATCATTCTGTCATCCGTCCTTTCTTTGGTATTGTTTACCTCTCTATTATCATCTGCTTCTGCTGTGTATCTGTTCTTAGTTTCACATTTATGATTTCTGTACAGATGGTGTGGGATGAATGGCTCATTGAGTCATTGGTCGATCACTATCTCTTTTATCATTCTTGACGCCGACAGGAAGCCCAAGTGAAACCTGTCATCGGATTTCTTCTATGGGGTAACGTCGGTGCCTCGAGTTGCTTTAAATAGTTGAAACACTTCGTATTGCCTGTCCATTCTGTCCATGCCTGGACAGCCACGTCGCTTTCCATTGTATTGATCTTTCAGGCAACACCTTTGCTCAAGTAACATATAACTGTTTGCTTTGGACTTGTATAGTTGGAGTTGGCGTTCTGGGTTTCTTCTACTCTGTTCCTCAACGAACCCATTCAACCATTCAAGCAAATATGCAAGATAAGCGTTTAGTCACGGAAGCTCCTATGGAAGGAGAATATGTTTTCTTTAAGCACTCTCTTATGGCTCTACCAACAGAGCTGCATTTACAAATCTCCTCGTTTCTTTCCTATCCTGACGCCTTGGCGCTCAAACACACCTGTCGTCATTTCTACTCTCTTGTCTATACCGGCGTTCATCTCAAAATCGACTGGCTGGTCGAGCGTTTTGAGCGCAAGCTGGAATGTCCTATGGAGAAAACCTGTTTTCGGACAGACGAGGCGTTTTGCAATTGGAGAATCAGGAGAATAATGGAACGCCGACGACGACATTTAGAGTGTCCGCGGAGGAGGGGAGGATGCCTCGTCATTGAAGGGAGGACTTGCCAGAAGGACCTTGTTCCGACCTGGCTGAAGAGGCAGGGTCGGGTGAAAATTTTCAAACATGTGGGCAATGAAGGTCAGTCGGAAGTCCCTTATTCTTCGTGAGGTGATGAGCTCGGTCGAGTTCCCGTGAGCGCGGACGCTGAATCGCTTCTAGTGCTGATCCATGGTTTGATCTTCCTCTGTGTCAGCTTGTTATGGAATCTCGTTGTGAGGTAAACTCGTCCCGGTGCTTCCATACGAAATTTCTGCTCACTGCCTCAGGTGGTTTCGTCGTTCATACAATGAGACGGGCAGCATCTCTTTATCATAAAGACAGCTGTGGACTCATCGTCAAAGTTGTACGACTGGTCAACCGGCAACGAGGTATCCATTCAATTGCCATGCCGCTCGTATCACTGCATATCCCTGCCAACAGTGGGAGCCAACCATGATGGGGCAGCACTTCCATGGCCGGTCGTTTACTCAACCCGGTTGGCTTCGAGGGATGAGCGGCATTCGAAGTATTCTGAGGAAACTGCTGAAGGCCGTTGTCTTGCGAGCAGTAACCGAAGACTCCAGGCGCTCGGATGGTACAATTCATCAGGAAAAGCTTCATGCGATTGACGAGAGCAGGAATGGAGACACCGAGTTACATGCCACTGAAATCATGCGCCAAATCGCGTCCTTTCCTCGGCGTCACGCCTGGGATCGTGAAGGCGAGGCCAATCTCCAGGGCGTCCTTGACATCAGCATCCCAACGAAACGTGAGCTTTCATCGAGCCCACATCGTCTCCTTCTTCGACTTGGCCTTTGTTCGAGATATGTAACATACTTGTGACATTCCGATAACCGAGAATTCTCTCGGTATAACATTCTAGCCGTTTCGTGGTTAGCAGTGATGATGCATCCCGTGAAGCATTCTGGATTCTCAGGATGACAATCATGCCTCTGGCCGTCGTCTTGCCCATCTGAAGGCGAAGGATGAGTCGTATAGATACATCTGTGTAGTACTAATTTTAATACACGAATATCATGTTTCGAAAGTCTTTGTTCTGCATCCAATCATCTAACTTGCAGACCCAGAAGCTCAGCTAGATGTATTAGTAGTGTATTGAATACCTGGTTTCGCTGCCATTCCACTTCTTCACTCTGATCAACAAGAACAATGCCACTGAACGACCATTCATGTCTATTCCTGGTAACGTAGACACTAAGGAAGCTTGCACAGCTACCTCTCGAGAGGTCATTAATGGCCCGTGGAAATCTGATGAACACAAGAATTCGGGTTGATGCTTCTTTGACGTCACCGCTACGCCAGATCACAGTGATCGACCTGGCATACAACAACATCATCGTCACCCATAGGTACTGTACACCAGATACATGCTGCCCCTTGTCAGACACCATGTTTGATTGGCTGGACCTGCCTATACGTCAGTCCATCTGGGATCGGAACAACGGATAATCGTCCCCGTTACTGGCATATATACCTCTGTACTGCCCATCTTCGTTGTCTTCCCCATACCTCTCTAGTGACATCTCATATCGTTCTGATCCCGTCTATCTGAGCCATACACAATGTCATCCACAATCAACACAAGCACCGGCAACAAGCCCGTCGACCCCTACAAGGCCAAGAGCCTCGAGGACCCGCCTCTCCAGCAAAAAGTCGAGGACATGGTCAACTTCATCAGCGACACCAAATTCGGCATGTTGACGACGAAGCTGTCCAACTCGCACCTCTTGACGTCGCGGTGCATGGCGCTAGCGGGAAAGGTATGATACCATCTCCTCCAACCAAACCGCAGAATAAATGAGCTACATATATGTATATATATTGACGCAATGGGGGAATCCAGGAGCACGGCGGTATCGACCTCATCTTCCACACGAATCTCTTCTCAAGCAAGACGATGGATCTCACCGTCCACCCGTCAGAAGTCAACATGTCCTTCCTGGATCCCGTGAGCGGGTCCTGGGCTTCGATCTCCGGCACCGCGGCTCTGGTGGCCGACCAGGAGACCGTGAAGAAGTACTACTCGCCTGCGTTGAAGGCGTGGCTGGGCGATCTTGGTGATGGTGTGCATGACGGTGGCCCGGGAGACCCGCGAATTGGCGTGATCAAGCTCGAGGCCAAGCTGGCGACGTATGCCATTACGAAGAAGGGGATGATTGGCAGAGCCGTGGAAACGGTCAAGAGTGTCTCCAAGGGTGATGTTCCTGCCATCAGCAGTCTCAGGGAACTGACTGAGGAGGAGCTGGCTGAGTGTAAGTCCTTCCCCTCAAGTACTTTGCAACGTATGCTGACTCGCTAAAGGGCGCCGGACGCACCAATAATTGCACTTTCCGCTGGAACTGTTTTCATGTTCACGATTTTACGAACCCCTTAGGCAAGCTGTTTGGGCTGTGAGCATTCTGGTAATGTTTCTCAGAATAATTGATTATGTAGTATGAATAAGAGAACAACAGACGATAAAGCCAACATTGTGAAATCTCAGTGACGCACACATAACTAGAAAATGTATCACAGAAGATCTCACCAAATAACTTCAATATCGTACAATCGTGGTCCATGGGTATCTATCGTAGTATAGCTCCGCCGAAAAAAAGAGTAAACGCCGTGAAACAAAGTGTGTGAGTCGAAGACGGTGACAAGGAGGAAACTCGGTCAAATCTGGGAGTATATCAGCATGGAGATCAGAACACAGTCAAGAACGGATCCTACCAATCTCAAAGGCATCCGGGCTGGGATGCGCCCATTGTGGAGGAGCATAGCAATGTTTTTGCTCGGAGTGGCTTGAAGCTTACGATAAGCCTCACGGATGTGTCTTGGTTCAACTGGCGTACGTCCCTCTTCGGGAGGATCGAAAAGGCCGGTCTCTCGCTTCCTCTTCTTCGTGTTTTCACCTGCTCCGCTCTCGGCTCCTCCGCGACGGATCTTCTCCCGGTCCTCGCGTTCTTTGACCTTCAGAGCTTCTTCCGTCAGGGTCTGAACTATCTCAAACGTCAAGAACCCAAGGATATCGACGATATCGTCATTGGGTTTTGACTCGGTCACGATGCCAAAGCCAGCCCACTCTCGAAAACGCTTGCTCTTGCGATAGGTAAACGATGCTTGGCGGCATTCCGACCAGAACACATACTCTTCTCTGGTCATATTCTTTGTGCGTTCGTCAGCTGCTGCAAGACGTTGAAGAGTCGCATAGTTCTGCTCCTCTTCCTCCTCATCTTCTTCGTCTTCCCTCTCCGGTACCTGGACGGAGTAGAAGCTGTTCACATCCCACACTAGGCCAACACGCGCTCGCTTGTTTTTTGGTTTCGAAGCAACATCTTGGGGCCCAGCAACAACGCCTCCCGCCATCGGGTCGTCAGCACCCGCGAAGTCCGCAGCGTCGGCGCCACCTTTATCGTCCGAATCTTTGACATTTTTACGGACATCTTTCCAGGAAAGAAAGGTTTTAAGACGTGAGACTTTGGCCTTGTCGTGTCGAATTAAGAATATCAAATCATCTGTGGAAATCGACCGCACACCCCGACGTGTAGCCAACGTTGTGCTTCGTGCGAGCTACAGTGACGGTGTTAATCAAGCATCACGCCTCATGGAAGGAAGAGCATACGATTTCAATCACCTGCTGGCGAACGATATCCTCAATCAGTGTTGTCGTTTCAACGGACGGTTCAGCAGTCTCTCCAGAGACGAACATCATCTGTAAAAGACGTCAGCAAGCTGAGGATAGAAATCTGGCATGGAACCCGAGTCTGTTTCCGGATGATTCAAGCCTTCTCTGACGGCATCCTGAGCATCTCCGTCTGATTCAGACCGAACCGAGCAATTTGAGGCACTCTGATCCGAAGAAGCATCGAATTCATGGCGAACTGGCAAGAGATGCCTCGTCATCATGTTCGAGCTTCCACTATCAGAGGATGGAGCACTTGAAGTGCAGTGATCTGCCTCTCAGATGGCATCACTCTTTCTGACGAAAGGATGACAGGAAGACGCCATGAGACTGGGGAGGGTAGCAAGCAACGCTGTAGATAAAAGGACAGGAAAACAGATGATAGCGAAATAGGTCTAACACAGTGCATATAAAACAAATAGCTCATAGAACAGTAAGTCCTTGCAATACATGACTAGCAGATGATCTAGATATCCAGGGAAATCGGGAATCAACCACATGATATGTCCAAGGCAAGGAGGCTATTGATAACGAGAGCTTTGAGGAAGTCAAACGAGCGAATACACAAGGATATGCAATGAAATATTGCAAGGAACGTCCCGAGATGATAGAGCTGAACGAGTACTACAGATAAAAGACCTCCGACTTACCTGCTGGATCTCCTGCCGATACTTCGGTGTTCGATCGGTCGCCATATTGAATTCGCTCAACGCAACGGTCGGTGTCAATCAGATGTAGAAGCCGGATGCCAAAGAGAAGGTCTGATGAAGAATGACCTCCCCGATTACCACGCTGGAACTATAGAATGATCTGATAGGAAACAGACCGCACGGCCAGGGCCAGGGACCATTCCGATGCTCGGGACTTCTGTTTCTCCGGTTTCCGCGTATCCCGCCGCATCTGGTGGGGTGAAAGATAGAAATTCTGGACGGGAATGACATTCTCCGTTCTTCAGACGTCAGGTCCATTGACCGAATATTGCTATTGAATCTTCATCCAAGATGTTGTACCTTGTCGGTCTTGGACTCGCCGATGAAACTGACATCACTGTCAAAGGCCTGGAGGTTGTCAAGAGAGCTGAGCGGGTTTACCTTGAGGCATACACAAGCATTCTGCTAGTGAGCAAAGAGAAGCTAGTGAGTCCATTGCGAGACGCTGCTGTACAATAGTTGGCTAAAGAATGAACTGGTGCATTAGTAGGAATCGTTCTATGGACGTCCCGTTATTGAAGCAGACAGGGAACTGGTTGAGACCGGCAGCGATGATATACTGGCTGGGGCCGACAAGGCGGATATCGCCTTCCTCGTAGTTGGCGATCCTTTCGGGTAGGCCCCCTCACATTTCAGGACCATTCGACCTTGCCTAATTGCCTACAAGCGCCACGACACATACGGACTTGGTTCTGCGAGCTCGAGAGATGGGCATTGAATCCAAGGTTATCCCAAACGCCTCGATAATGTCCGGCATCGGCTGCACTGGTCTCCAACTTTACAATTTCGGACAAACTGTGAGCATGGTGTTCTTCACGGAGAACTGGAAGCCGTCCTCTTACTACGACCGAGTCAAGGAGAACGTTCAGCTAGGTCTTCACACATTGGTGCTGTTGGATATCAAGGTCAAGGAGCAATCGTATGAGAACATGGCCAGAGGACGGAGGATATTTGAACCTCCGAGGTACATGACCGTCGCTCAATGTGCGAGCCAAATGCTGGAAACCGAGGAAGAACGAAAGGAAGGTGTCTTTGGACCCGACAGCCTTGCGGTCGGGGCTGCTAGAGTCGGCGGTCCTGATCAGAAACTGGTTGTTGGCACTCTCAAAGAACTGTCAGAGGTGGACATGGGACCGCCTTTGCACAGCTTGGTGTTGCTTGGAAGAAAAGCGCATGATCTGGAGAGGGATTATATCAGAGAATTTGCTGTGGATAAGGCAACCTTTGATGCCAGCTGGAAGAAAGGGTATGGGGCAACTTCATGATGATTCAAGTGATACATTTGCATTATTCCTTCAAGCAAAGCACTCCGTTCATCAGAATCCTTGTACTAGAGTGGAGATGATCGGAGAATTACCTACCTTACCTAGTTTTGAAGTGCAGTAGTAGTACCGAGATTCCGCATGGGGATACTCTGCGCTAAAATTAGTGCATAACATCAGTCTTCAAAATATCTGATCGATTGCATATCAATTATCGGAAGGGCCAGAGCGATACAGACAGGTCCAAAGACGCATGGTGGCACCGTTGCACCATTCTTCAAGCATTCGTCGACGGGGTTTTGAGTTAGCGCCAAGTCCCAGTCCACCTGGAAAATGATCGATTAAATGCGACTGGTAGCAAACACCTCTTCCAACCTGCCATTGCTCTTGTGCAACGATATGCCCTTCGCACGACTTCAAGGCTAATATGAAGCTCTGCACACAGTCATTTGGGCCATTGCACCCTCACTTCTCCAGCCAGCGACGCCTGATCTAGCAACCGATTCCAGCTCCTTCCCGCCATGCCCGTATACTTGGTCCATGGCTTCCGATGGCCACGCGCCGGCTTCACCGGCATCCGAGTCTACATCGTTCTTCACAACCTGGAAGATGCTACAGCGGAATACGTCCAGCAACCGGTGACAAGTCGACTGCTGACTGAATGCTTCAAGAAGACGGATCCGGATATCGTATCTCGGCTACCGGACCTACGATTCATCGAGCAATATGACCCCGAAGACACTGAGAGCGAAACCGCTGTCAGCCAGCCTTATGCCTACGTCGCGGCAAAGGTGATCACACTCTCCGAACCTGGTGCTAAGGCTCCCGGGCTCAGCTGGAACCCCGAAGACTTGGAGAAGGAGGCACCTTTGGATCCAAGTGCCTCGGAAGCTCTGACGAAACTCCGAGATAAGTACGCTGCAGGCGAGAGAATAGGCTGGTGGATTGTTTACAATGGGGACCCAGACAGGGATTTCCCTCACTTCGATGAAGACGACAGTTATGACGACGATTACGACTATGACGACGATGATGATAATCTCACGGAATCAAATGGCGATAGTGTTAGGACCTCAACGGCGCCAGCAACACCAGATAGCCCAGCAGTAAGCCTTGGACCCCGCACTGCTTGAAGTTGATATTTGTGACGGATTATACTGACGTTTTGGCGCTTTTAAGGCTGGATTTCCCGGGAAGATTGCCAAGTTCTTTGGCAGGTAAACGGCGCTATACTACTAACTTACGACGAACGAAATCCTGAAACTTCAATACCTTGCGATATCATGCGATTTCTTGCGGAAAAGTGATTCATAACACTTTGTCATAGCATTTGTAACCTAGGAGTATCGGTTGTGCAGTTCAATCTCAACATTCGCATCATAAATGGTCATTAAGCCCCTCGCTCTCCAGATATAGAAAGTAGTGTAACCAGTCATCGCTTAGTAGAGTATCGGATCCGCATCCATTGCCAATCAACATATCATATCTTGATCGTTAACAGGGAACATGCAGCGCATCTCACAGCAAAGGCGGTGAGTGATGGCAATATAGAATCGAGGCCTTACCATTGCGGAGAACATCCGGAGGTAGTGACTGATATGTGCTCAAGTACGTCGCCTCATCTATTTTGCAAACCGTCGGGGAAATAAAGCGGGATGGTTCTTTCATTCATATTGGTACAGAACCGCCAGTGAGTTACACGCTTACACCTGATCGAGTCCGCCTTGCATTCTAACGGACGAACAGGGGTAAGACACGCCTGGCAAAGTGGTATGCGCCTTATAGCGTAAGTTGTCTTATCATTTTGGTACTGGTACGATTTGCTAACTCATACCTTGCACAGGATGAGGAGAAAGTAAAACTCAAAGGCGAGGTTCGTGGCCTTCCGAAAACCCTCCTTCCTGCGATATACGATATCGAACCCGCACAACTAACCGGTTGATATCAGGTCCACCGCCTTGTCGCTCCCAGGGATCAGAAGTATCAGTCGAACTTCGTCGAGTTCAAGCGAAGTACAAAGATCGTGTACCGGAGATATGCAGGGCTGTTCTTCTGTGTGTGCGTTGATGCGACGGACAACGAGCTAGCCTATCTGGAGGCTATACATTTCTTCGTCGAGGTTCTGGACCAGTTCTTTGGCAATGTCTGTGAGCTGGATCTGGTATTCAACTTTTACAAGGTGCGTGCGGTCTACCAGGGGTTTATGTTCAGGGGCATCGAGGGCTGCAGGAGATATGATGCGATTGTGGAACAACCATGGTGCTAACTGAGCATGTGCGCAGGTATATGCGATTCTCGATGAGGTGTTTCTTGCGGGCGAAATCGAGGAAACAAGCAAACAGGTTGTGCTTACGAGGCTGGAACACTTGGATAAGCTGGAGTGAGCCCTTCGCGGGCGATTTCATCGCAGAGGGAATCACTCGCTTTGCGGTTACGTTGATAAAGCTGATGTCATTTTGCATCAAGGTGACCTCGGGATATGGTCATCTCACGGAGTTATAAGGGCTTGTTTTAATGATTGTCGCGAATTGGGCGCATTTCTCGTGACGTCCATATCTGCATCCCATTCACCGTTCTCTCTTGTACCTAATTTCGAATACATCGATACCCTATTCGTAGGTTCGGTCAGGCGCGCACTTGAAAGATGTACTGTGAGGTGCAATTCACAGCCGTAGCCGAAAAAACTGCCGTGATGCTTGAACAAGGCTAGCGTGGTACATGATGGTCAGACATGCCGACCTAAACCATTCAACAGCAACAGGCAGCAGTATTATTAGATTCCGAGGAGATATATGATCTATCAGGATGCAGCCACTCCATTTAAGCTCATTAACCTTTGTGAGCTAAATCTGACTTCCTGAGATCTGGTTAAGACGATTTTAACCCATTGTGGAAGAGGTGAGGTGATCAGGGTCTGTGATTGCGATAGTAGTAGTTATTGTCACAACATGTCTTGGCATCAGGTATAAGAAGGCATAATCCCAGGCTCTGGAGGCAGTCGAAGATCATCATAAAGCATCCGACGATTGTTACCATATTGACAAGAGAACGCATCACAACCAGCCGTCTCCGTTTCTTGGCTCCCAGGCCATCAACCCAGGAGTCTGAAATCGAGACTACTACTGGCACCGTGGCACGACCGCACGAGTCGATCCAGGTCGATCAAACGGCAGACAGGGCGGTCTTCTAGAAGATGAAACTTTGTCTTGCGGCGATGTCAATCAAAGCGGAAATGAAGATGACCAAGCTTCAATTGCCGTACGGAGTAACGAGGTACATAATAGTGGGCACACACAATATGCCAAGCAGGGACTAATCGGCAGAGAACCACATTGCCACTTGCCTTCAGACATGATGTCCACTTTCTGAGAAACCTTTTGATTGTCTTGACGGCAGAAGGATCAAGAGACTTCGGGTACAAGTGGACCTCCGTACGAACATCTTGATAACCACGAAAAGCAGAGGTAAACAGGGCGAGAACCAGACGACAGATTCCCTGACATTGTATTACAGACTCTCTGGCTTCCGTTACGGCTCATCTCGCTTGCGGGTGAAGAGACCCAGTCCACCCACCCGGAATATCGGCCCTGTTCTAGAAGAATAAATGATACGATCCTTGTACCCCCATCTAGCCTTTAGTCCGAGCTTGCAATAGACGTCAAACAGAGGCTTGGCAATGTTACAAGTTCACCAGCCCGAGTTACAAAGGTTTCGGGTTTGTCCCAAGATCCAGAGTCCCGAATGCTGTGCAAGGATAACCGTGATCTGGCGTCTACGCACTCTCTTGCAGTCGCATGCTGCATCATTGAGCGTCGCGTCTGCCCTAGGGAAAAAAAGATTCGAATCGAATCGTAGCAGAGACTGACACTCAGAGACAGGGGTCTCTCATGAAATTCCAAGTTCTAGACTAACTTATGCTCCGGTCATGGTATCTGTAAGTGTACGGAGTAACCCTATCGTTAAATGAAAACTGGGGCGGTACCTGCGTTTCAGACCTTGCGTACGGATATTTATCAGGTTCGATACGCGTCAGCACCGCCACCCGCACCCAATCAGGAACCGGCGGCGCACTGATGGAGTACTCATCCTTTCCGCATCATCAAGGAAACTTGACCAATTTGACGATCGACAAGCATATTGGACCAAGTGTCTACGCGGCATATCTCTGGTTTTGAGGTCCAGCGGTCTTGGCAGGTCTCTCTGTCCGTTCTGAGAGGCCCATACGATTCAGTGTCCCCTTCTCAAGTGGCCCCGCTGTCAAGTAACTAAGAAAGAGCTTTGCCATCGGCGTACGCAGTTACGCACTCAGAGCGCCTACAAACGACGTCTCCCTGGTGGAAAAAGGTCAGAGAGTCCCCTCCTGACGATCATTAGTTCTTTTCTTGGGTGCTGACGTTTTCTCAGTCGTCGGCGGTGCTCCATATCGCCCAAAACGTGGGCGGAGACCCGCCGCACAGGGGAGAACCAGAGTCCAGACGGATACGATCCACGGATAGGGAGATCAGAGTTCAACCCCTAAGGTCAAAGAGAAACGAAATTAGGTGCATAGAGGAAGGTGCCAGCGTGATCCCGAACAAGAATGGGGAATCAAGAAAAATTACCAACGCCACATTACGCACTAGGTTGATAACCATCTCCAGTGGTGCGCATAGGTGAGAGGACTGCTGATTGCTTGAAGGTCTCATCTGCTTGTAACAGGAGTACTTTACATTGTCAATCCTGATTGGATGATCTATTCACTCTTTCCCATGTTGCAAGTTATGATGTCCTTGGCACCGGCTACTATTTTTTCTGGAATGGTACTTATCTACTAGTAATTATCATTGATCTGCATCTTAAGAGGGTCACTCTCCTTTTAATCACTTGCATCGTCCATTTTCTGCTTTAATACTACTCTCTTTTCAACTTGATTGTGCTCTCTTTGGGTCTTTCGTTATCTCTGCGTTTTGTCTAAGTTTCAAGGTCATCCTTCTACACCTTCGCTATAGGATACCTCCTCTGTATCTCAAACCGAAACATCTAGAACTATAACCTTCGTTCCACGAATATACAATGTCGTTGATACACGCCGACAACCTACCTCCTCAGCCTGTTACAGATATCTTCACTAGCGACACATGCATTGACCGGAGAAAATGCCACCGGACAGTGCCTATGAAGGTGCTTGCGCTTGGAGTGGGAAGAACTGGTACTGCGTGTATGTTCTGTCCCTGTGAAATCAGACTGTATACCAGGCTGACGGTTTACTAGCCCTCCGCAAGGCCCTTGAGAGATTGGGATACGTCAAATGCTACCACATGATGTCCGCCAGCGTGGAGAACCCTCCCGACTGTCTCATGTGGCACGATGCTCTCTGCGCCAAATACGACGGGGTGGGTGAGTTTGGCAGAAAGGAATGGGATCAGTTGTTGGGAGACTGCCAGGTATGCTCGAATGGTTAAAGATAGAAGGGGAGCAACCGCTGATACCTCCCCAGGCTGTCTGCGACTGGCCTGCTTGCGCCTTCGCGAAAGAGTTGATCGAAGCTTATCCCAACGCCAAAGTCATTCTGTCGACCCGTGATGTGGACTCGTGGCATGCGTATGTACTGCTCTATGTTTATTCAGAAGAGAAGTTCAAGTCTAACTCCATTTGCAGTTCCGTCATGAAGACCGTTCACTGGCGTGTCACCGATCCCGAACACCGCTTCGTTTCCAACTTCAGCTGGGCTGCCAGCATGTACTACCCCATGCTGAACAAGTTTTTCGAAACGTTCTTCCGCGGTGACTTCCCCAACAAGGGCAAGCAGGTCTACCTTGATCACGTGGAGGAGGTTCGCAGCCTGGTTCCTCCGGAGAGACTGCTCGAGTACCAGATCAAAGATGGCTGGGGACCGCTGTGCGAGTTCCTGGGCGAGGAGGTCCCTGACACTCCCTTCCCCCGTGGAAACGACATGGCGGACTTCTTCAACCGCTGCCGCACTCGCAACAGGCGCCAGATGATGAACGTGGCTCTGCAGGCTGTGACCATGGGTGGAGCCTTGCTGGCGACTGGAGCTGCCGCTGCCATGGTTTTCAAGCGCTTCTTCCGGTAATGAGTTTCTTTTTCCCGTTTCGACCCGATATGTGCGCTGGCGCCATTGATCTTTACCTGCCCCGCGGTCCAGGCTTGAACATTACTTTAATCACTTCTTCAAAATGCGGATTCCCCATGTTACCTCTTGGCTTGCCCACCTTCGTTTTGTTCGAGGTTCTACTAGATCCACCATCGGCAAATGATATATTCCCATTTGGTCGCGATCTCTTGTCTATGAGACTATGACCGCGGCAGTGGAGGAACTGCTTGGCTCAAGGGCTGGAATTTATAGAGCGAGAGTTGAGACCTTCTTTCAAAAGAAATAGATATCCAAAATCCTGCTGCCTACTTATCTAAATGGATTCGGAATATAATGCACTTTCCTCGCCTATGATGTTTTGACCTCTTCCGCCCTGCCATTTCTTGGCCTCCTGGGCGCATGTATAAGAAGCTCGGCATTCCTCATCATGCAGGCATTCCACTATTCCAGCCTGGGAGTTGGGAGTCGCCCGCCTTGGCTGAGACATACATGCGATATGGGCAGCCCTACAGACTCAACGGAGCATGTTGGGGGGTTCTATTGACTCTTGTGCTTGGCTACAGGAGTAGTTTCTTGGTGTCCCAGGCAGACAGATATTGCTGTCGGTTGGAGGATATTGACAATAATTGAAGATCTCTAATTGCCAGGTGTGTACCAAGTAACCTGGTCTTGACTCTCGTGAGAAAGCCGGATACTTGAGATAATCAAGCCAGTGTATACTGTAGACTACATCGAACATGTCTAGGGTGACTCTTGAATAGGGAGATTCGTGGCTTGTGATTCAACCGAGGATACGCCTCCCTACTTTGCAGATCACTATTCATAGACTGCTGCAGCATCTTAACTACCTTATCAACCGTCCATGATCAATCTGAAAGCAACAACAGCAGATACTCTACCCCATAAAATCGTGCCTCATCGATCGGAATCCAGCGACGTATGCTGTTCAGTCGTACGTAGGGCAGTACGTAACCCATGCAAATACCCTGTGCAGGACGCGCTGCTTAACATCGGTCCTCGTCCATCCCCTATCGACCAAACCGGGAACAAGGAACGAACTAGTCTACTCTGAGTACAGTATTTCGTACGAATACGATGGAGCAGTGGGGTGTCTTCAGCCACAGTTGCGACTAACTGGGTTGAACTGGCGCAGTGACCTCTGCTAACCTAGTAGCGTGACGTGGCGTAGAGGAGATGCGGATTACCGGATTACCTTTCCCAAGGGGGAGGATGCTCGGCTTTAAGATGTTCATGGTTTTGGGACGGGATATAGGTAATTTGGTACGGGTATGATACGGTGGTGTTTTATACGGGTTTGTAATATTGGTAAGGCGATACAGCATCTATAGATACTGATTGTAAACTGCTGATATGGTGATCTCAGGTAGAGAAGTATGAATCGTCAAGGTATAAATACTTCATCTGTGATCCTCCAAAGGTCGCATGCGCATGAGTTCACGAAAGTTTGGGTGTTGGGACGCGTAGTTGAAGTCTAGGCCCTGGCGGGAGCTTGTTGCTTGAGTCGACGCGCACCATCGGTTACGATGATAATTTGATTTGGACCCTCAATCTCGACCTTCAAATGTCAATTCTACTGTCAGCCTCACTTTAAGGCTATTCATCAGGAGGACCGCAATCAATACTTACTTGTGAGTTCTTGTTTAGGACATCTGTGTAGTAAGGTAGTAAACCGGGAAGCCCCACGCAAATCTATCAGACCAAGAAAAATGATGGCGTACGCAGTCCCTAGGCCCACCAGACCACCAGACTCGGGCTCTTTGCGGATTGCTTTAGTTGAGCTAGTCTGATGTGACGATAGAGACTCCTTTGTAGCTAGACAACGAGATCTGTGGCTTTAGAAAGCAGCATATCTTGACTATTCACAAACAGAACGCTTTCAGTGCTGCGTCAACATTCTGCGTGTCTTCCGTGTCTCTGCAGATCTTTCCCGATCGTCTTCTCTCCCCAGGGGGAGTTGTATATATGATAGATCCCTGTACATCATTCGATACTGTTCTTCGTTTCCCTTGCGGTGTCATCTGCGACTCTCGACACTCCCGTCCCTGGCTTTCATCCTCTCCGCCGGAGCCCGAATGCGAGGGATATGAAGTATCCATGATATGATCGTCCTCGCTCGCATATCTGGAGGCTTGGCTCCCTCATTAGCCTTTCGCTTCGTTACCTTCCTGTTGATCCTTCTGCTATGTTGCTTCGAGCGCGTCGGCGCAGAAGTCGATTCCGAGTTTAAATCTGTAAGTCAGCTATTTTATGACGTTTTCTTTAGCAATATTGGCCGGTGGCCGCGTCAAAGTGAGACAGAACAGCGCAGCTAACGATCATCTCCGGCCCTATTCTAGAGGCCCGATCTTTACCCGCCGGTCTTCACCATTGAACAAAGCGAACCGAACAAGCTCAGTCCGGGGTACATCTTTCTCGGACCATATGAGGCGGATAATTCGGGGCCATATATCTATGATACTGAGGGGGTAGGGATTATCGTTACATGTCGAGTTGTACAGTCGGAAAAGCGGCTGATATCCAACAGAATCTAGTATGGAGCGGCTGGGGTAATTCGGGGCCTGGAAATGCCCATGGCATGCACGTATGCAGGTACAAGGGAGCGGACCACCTGTGCTTCTTCCAAGGAATCCAGCAGAATGGGTATTGCAGGGGTCATGGCGTCATTATGGACAACCGGTATCGCATTGTCAAGACGGTCACCACAGGGGGAGGGATTGCATCGGGCGATATGCACGAGTTCCGGCTGGTCAATGACGGCAAGACGGCGCTGATGACGGTCTATCAACAGCGGCAGTTCGACATGAGCCTCTGGAATCTCAGAACGGGGATGGGCTGGGTGATGGAGAGCGTCTTCCAGGAGATCGATGTGGAAACGAATCAGGTCGTGTTTGAATGGCGGTCTCTGGACCACGTCGATCCGTCCATGAGTTACACCTACCCGTCGGCCACGGACACGTCCGGCACGGGGCTCGAGCCACGGTCTCCCTGGGATTATTTCCATATCAACTCGGTCGACAAGAACAAAGATGGCGACTACCTGATTTCTTCGCGCCATACGAGTTGCATCTACAAGATCTCCGGCAAGGATGGCTCAGTCCTGTGGCGGTTGCACGGCGCCAAACCGTCGTTCAAGAACATCAACTTTAGCTTCTCGCAGCAACACGATGCGCGCTGGCTCGCCGAGAACGCCACCCATACGTTCTTGTCCCTGTACAACAACGGCTACAACGGCTTCAACCAGACGCATCCCTATTCGTCCGGCATGATCATCCTCATCGACCATGTAGCCAAGACGGCGATGCAGGTCCGCGAATACAAACCGCTGAATGACGACATGATCAGCTCCAGTCAGGGGAATATGCAGGTGCTGCCGAACCGGAATGTCTTGACCGGGTGGGGGAACAATGCGTATATCTCGGAGCACGACGAGCAAGGCAACCTGGTCTTTTGGGGTTACATCGACCAGGACCGGATCATGAACTACCGGGCCCTGAAGTTCGAGTGGGAGGGCAACCCGACCGACGTGCCCGCTCTGTGGACCTACGCCAAAACCAACGATGGCTCCTCCCCGACGACCTTCTACGTGAGCTGGAACGGCGCAACGCGCGTGAAGCACTGGCGTTTCTACGGCGCCGCAAACTCGACCGGCCCCTACGTGTGGCTGGGGCAAGTCGACAAGAGGGGATTCGAGACCACGTACGCCAACTCGACCTTCTACCCCTGGTCGTATGTGGAAGCGGTCGACGGCCAGCGCAAAGTCCTGGGCAAGTCCCGCAACCAGTTCACCTTCACCCCGTCGCCGGATCTGCAAGGCTATTGCGCGGATGATTTTTGCAGCAAAGCAGAAGCATACGGCTTGCCTGGTGAGGAAGACCCGAAACCGTTCATTCCTCCTGTGGGAATCAACTCCGTTCCTTGGATAGACCCGGCCAACCCAGAATCGCATTACAACCTGGGCCAACCCGGTGCAGCAACCCCTACACCCGCTCCGCAAGGTGCGAAGGGGGTACACGGTACGTTCTGCTTACAACTGTCATTTGACTTTCCGCTGACTATCCCAGAAACAGCTGGATGGATCATTCCCGTGACGGGGATAGCCCTCGTGGCAATCGGGGTGTTTTTAATCCTCCGTGTCAACCGCCGCCAACGGCATCTGCAGCGAGCAAAAGAGCGCAATTCATCCGAGTCTTTGAACGGGCATGAAGCAAAAGCTCCGACCGGTGCAGCTGGCTTGCGCTGGTGGGACTGGCGACGATGGGTCGACTCGCAAGACGAACCGCATCACTACTTTCCGTTATCGGAACAGAGGCCGCATCAGCATGCGGATTCATGATTGTCATTTACATAGATACCCAGTATATAATGGAATAATGGTTTTGTACTTATATCATCGAATCATCGATATCAGAACCAACTGTGTACAAATACATCCACCAAAAAAGAAACCGGTCACAAGATGACAATACAGAAGCCAAACAAAGAGCAGCTGGGATTACGTATACGGTACACGAACTGACTGACTCTTGACTCGCGCTAACGCATAGACGCAGCAAGAGGCGGCAGAAGCCGCAGGGCATACGTAAGTCCCTACGTAGTCTCTCTCTCTATCTGATTTTTCACGACGAACTACGAATCTTTAGACAATGAGGCTTGAGCATGGAGGTTACGTTGCATTGACAATTGCCCGCTGAAAGCTTGATTCGCCCAGATTGCTTATTGCGGCCGGTTTGGCGATGAAGGGTACGAAGCTGTTCAAGTGAAACAGTGGTGAAGAAATTATTGTATTGTGCTGGATGTTGATCATACTCTGTAGTCTAACAGATAAACAGAAAAAGCAAAATAGGACATGACCTCACCTGACCTGCCAAGCCCAAGCCTCTGCTCCGTTAGTTTGACCCATGGAAAGTCATTCAGGAACCAGAGTGGCAGAGACGGGAAAAGAGGGAGATTATGAACCTTCTACATAAGGTATGGCCTCGGTAAATGTAAACAGGTAAATTACACAAATTATTTCAGGGATTATTCAGTTTAGCCGGGAACAAAGAAAGACGGATGCCAAGAAGACGGAGGACGGATGGGGGCAGTGGGCACTAATAAATGGGTCTGGGCCGTGTGGCATTCGTACGGCCAGATGGAGTTGTGGCACTTGGGTGGAGTTGCTTCCATGTTTAAGCAGGTTGTTATGTTACAGATCCAATACAGTGCTGTAAAAGGAGGCCGGTTTCATATTATTATTGGGATTCAGATTCATCAGCCACAGTTGTATCTACTCCCGAGGTAGTCGTACTAAGGTAGTCAGTAGTAGTAAGTATGTAAATGTCAACATCAGCATCAGCATCATATCTATCTACTCTGTATGAAGCAATTCAACATAAGTTATTATCATAGTTAGTAGTCTATGTGGATCAACTCTATCTGAATTCTGGGTTACTCCGTTCCCGTTCTCTGTACAGTAAGGATTGTTGGTGATGATTGACATCCGTTTCATCTCCCGGGCTTCTTAAAGTACATTGTAGTCAAAGTCGTTCTCCTTGACAGTCATTCCTTTCTATTCCTTTCTTGTAATATTTATCTTGATTGTTTTCAATTATTGTCCCTCCTCTCTAGTCAGCCTCCCTTTGATCTGGACTATCGTTCATGTTCTATTCTGCCTGAATCGTCGTCATCACTTGCATACGCCCCTTGCCCCTCTTACGGCTAACCACTTTCTCTTTGGCTTATCCTATTCTTTCTATTGAATTTCTACTTATAATCCAGCTGTTGACGTAGTATCACGTCGCCATTGGCGCCCTATCGGATGAAGCACGCCCTCGATGCCTGTGCCGGCCCAGAGAAGAACTTCCCAAGGTAGCCGGCGGCTCTCCGTGACCAGCGTTTCGTCCTCCACCCCCGTCACTCCAAGTTTTGCGACCTCCTCTTCTACCACCAATAATCATAACCCTCACCAACCTCCCGCGGTCAACAATAGACATCGGGATGCCCGTCATACCCGAGCCACTTCTTGGACTTCCGGTCACGATCAAGGCGGAGAACCTTCCATAACCGATTACCCTTCCTCTGCATCTCACACACGGCGCCGGCGGGAATCCAACCTCTCTCTCGCAGACCTCACCGAGGGCTCTTCCCCCTCTTCCTCGCTCTCCTTCGACCACCCCAATATGGCTATGAAGACCACCTCGTCAGAATGGAGTCGAGGTCATGTCCGCGATCGCTCCCAGAGTATGGCGCAGATGAATGCCTCTCAGGCTCATTCCACCGGACACCCCGCTCCCCGCCCCGGCCCCGTCACCTGGATGTCCCTGCCTAAAAAGAAACAACTGGCGCTCCTGGGTCTCTGTCGCGTCTTCGACTTCTTGCAGATCGCCTCCTTACAAGCGTACATGTTCTACCAGCTCAAATCCTTCGACGAAACCCTCTCCGACTCCGATGTCTCCACACAGGCTGGTATCCTCCAGGGCGCATTTACTGCTGCGCAGTTCGCGACAGCGATACCATGGGGTCGAGTGGCTGATGCTGAATGGGGCGGTCGCAAATTCGTACTGTTGGTTGGGCTGGTAGGCACGGCGGTGTCCTGCCTGGGAGTCGCCTTCTCGACGTCGTTCGCGCAGGCCGTGTTCTGGCGTTCGTTTGGCGGTGCCATCAATGGGACGGTGGGCATTATCCGCACAATGATTGCAGAGAATGTCAAGGAGAAGAAGTACCATTCTCGCGCTTTTTTGATTCTACCCATTGGGTTTAATATCGCTGCTTTGTTTGGTCCAGGTTAGTCCTTGTCCGCCTTCATTACAGTTTCCTGCGATTGACACTGACTCCTACAGTCATGGGAGGTATGCTTGCCGATCCGGTCAAGAGTTACCCAAGGCTGTTCGGCCCCAATTCTTCCTTTGGAGGCGCTTCTGGTGTGCAGTGGCTCATGAAATACCCCTACGCGTTGCCCATGCTGGCCAATACGCTTTTCCTGTCATTCTGCGCTACCCTTGTCGCAATGGGTCTTGAGGAGGTATGAATAGATCCCCTGACATGCGAGAATCCTACTAACCCTACAAGACTTCACAATCCTGCAAGGGAAAGCCTGGTCTGGGCGCTTTTGCCATGAAGCTTTTCGCCCGTGGTTTGAAGGCCGTCGTTCCGTCTTCGTCGCCCCTGTATTCGAGACTTCCATTCTCCGACTACGATGAGGAAGGCCCGCTGCTGAGCCGATCAATCGATCCTACAGAAAGCTACGAGCTGGAAGAGAAGGCGGCCAAACCTACGAGGCACGCTCGCGTGTTGTCGTTCCGACGGATCTGGACAAAGAATGTCCTGTGCACTCTTCTCGCTCAGGCCTTTTTCGATTTCCAGATGGGGTATGTACCGATGTCTCTCGATGTAGCGCGCACCGTACTGACGATGCCTAGTGCCTTCAACAATCTGTGGTTGCTTTTCCTATCCACCCCTCGATATGATTCCAGCGACCCTGCCAGTCCCGTTCAGAGACTGCCCTTCGTTTTCACTGGGGGCTTGGGCATGTTGCCACAGAGTGTTGGCTTCGCCACAGCTATCCTCGGGGTCATCGGCATGCTCCTCCAATTCACCGTCTACCCTTCAATCAACGGCCGTCTGGGTACAGCCAAGAGCTACCAATACTTCCTATCGCTCTTTCCTCTGGCCTATGCTTTTGCCCCCTACATTGCTCTTGCGCCGTCGTCCACGCCGCCTCCAGGACAAGCCAACGGGCCCTGGGTGTGGTTCTCCATCATTGTCGTCCTGTTCCTGCAAGTCACCGCTCGAACGTTCACACTTCCGACATCAATTATCCTTTTGAACAATTGCTCACCGCACCCTTCGGTACTCGGTACGATTCACGGTATCGGACAGTCAGTATCTTCGGCGTTTCGGACCATAGGCCCTATCTTCTCCGGAGCGTGGTACGGGTATGGTCTGGAGACAGGGATGGTCGGGTTCGCCTGGTGGCTAATCGCTCTTGTGTCCGTCTTTGGATCCATAGCAGCGATATTTGTTTATGAAGGCTCCGGCCATGAAATCCTCCTCCCGGGGGAGGAAGAGGACCTCCGGTAACCTTTATTCCATTTCGTTTCGATTTCCTTGTCCTGTACATATGTTTGGCACATGCATAGTCCGGTGTCCGGCGAGGTGACCTTTTTTTTTCTTGCTCTTGCGTCTCGCTGGGTTGATCACCTGTTGCTTTATACCGTGGACAATCTTCGCTTCTTTGTGGCATATGGTTTGGGATTTCTGGTTGGCTTGATGGCCTCTCATGCATGATACGGCAAAAGCACATATTCACTTGGATTGAAGGGCTAGATCTTAGAGATGACTGTATCTAGAGATACAATAATAGATCAACAGATATCACTCGCAGTACAACGTAGAAGTGTATGGCTACAACGTAGAAAGCCTCAAGCCAACGGCCATCAACAATCATCAATCATAAAACGTGATTTCTCGCTCAACGAATCAAGGTCATGGTCATATTACCGCCGCAAGGCAGCAAACCGTCGAGTCAACTCATCCAATTCCGGTATCGACCCATTCGCGTTCCGCGCCTTCGGAGGCCCCTCAACCTGCGTCTCGGACTGGGCCTCACTGCCGGGAACTTTGACGCGCGGATTGGGATTATCCGACCGCGGCCCCGGCGGGGCAACACTGACGGGACTTTTGACCGACTGGAACCCGCGCGGCGGCGTCGCCTTATTCAGCTCCGAGGTCTCGGACGCGCGCCGCGCCTCGGCCATGTTGACCGGCCGGGTCGGCGTGGAGGGGACGGCAGCGTCGCCATCGCCATCGCCAGGCTGGTCAGTATCGCCGACAAACTCCGGAGGCGCCTCGCCGAGCTCCCTCCCGCTCTCGCTCTGGCTCAGATCCGGCGCGGCCCACGAGCTCCCATACGCCTTTGCAATC
Source organism: Aspergillus hiratsukae (assembly GCA_014281905.1). Classification (NCBI taxonomy): domain Eukaryota; kingdom Fungi; phylum Ascomycota; class Eurotiomycetes; order Eurotiales; family Aspergillaceae; genus Aspergillus; species Aspergillus hiratsukae. Next base: position 4,731 of record JACBAD010001857.1, on the reverse strand, counting down.
TCCCTGAGATAGCTCTCGACGAGCTCCTTCGCGGGCGGCTTCACGCGCAGCCCCTTGACCAGCCGCTCCGGCACCCGCACGTCAACCAGCTTGTTGTCCTGCGCCAGCGTCATGAACTCCTTGCCCCAGCGCTCGGCGAGCATGCCGCGCAGCATGGTCAGCTCGCGGACGTCGTGCGGGAAGCGCGGCCACGCGTAGAAGATGACGGCGGCGGCTTCGTCGAGCGCCGCGTCGATGTAGCTTGGGCTTGCCTCTTCGTCAACGACCTCCTCCGCCTCGGTCTTGCGGCCTCTTCCCGGCGTACTCTCTGTGATATTCGGTGTCTGCGTCTGCTTCTTCGACCCGCCCGCGAAAAGCGAAAACCCCAGGAATGACTTGGATTCGCCACCTCCAGACGACGCGCCGTGAGCGTGAGCATGTCCCTGCGGCCCTCCCATCTCCGCTTTCAGAACCTCCTTGGCGCGACTCCTAGCGCGGGCGCCCTTCTCCCCGAACGCGAGCTGATCAAGCACATTCGCCCGCGCGAGGAGTAACTCGCAGTACAGCTCGACCATCTCCATGACCTCGATGGCGATGTCTGTTGCGATGACATTCTCGACGCGGATGCGGGCGGAGGACTCGCGGCCTTCGTCGAGGAGGGTGGCGAGTTCGCGGCGCTGGATGACGGACGAGGCGGTGTCTTTTTTTTGGAGGAGGCGGAGGCGGGGGATTAGGAGGCGGAGGGTGGAGGTTAGTTTGGTCTGCGGTTTTATAACTTGGTGTTAGTGGTTTGTATCTCATTTCGCGAGAGGTGTGGTTGTGGTGATGGAGTGGGATGTGCGGGGTAGGTCTGAGCTGCAGTGTTTGTTTTATGCAGAGATCTCTGGGGAAAGGGGTGAGTGTGATCTTCTTTGATAGACTTACTGTCTGTACTGAAGGAGGCATTGTGAGATTGGATGTTGCTGATCTGGTTGTGTTGGCCTAATGGCTGAGGATGTCGAGGCTGGAAGAGTAGTGTCCCTGTCACTGCGCGAGGCACCGATAAGTTGATAAGAGACGGCTGCCTCCACTCCTATATAGCCTACTCCTCCACAGCATCCAACAAAAAGACGTCCATTACTGCAGCTTGATGAACCAGCTATTAACAGACCTTATTGTAATGATTCACTACTCAAAAGTATGTTCAATCCTGCATCTGTTCTCATTCGGAGTCTAATCATCTATAGCATACCAGATCAAGATACAAAGTCCCTAAAGCAGGGTCCACTCAAAGGAGCTTACCACTTCTTTGACTCTTGTCTATGGCAGGCCTTAAGGTCTCTTGATCAGGCTTGCTTTGTACTTCACCCCTTACACCACATTTGAATTGTCTTTCCAGCTCCTCTTTCTTGTATCCTCCATCGTCAGTCTCCTGGGCGAAAGCTACCTTGCAAGGAGGTAAACATATATGCAAATGTCACATTGCTCCAGCTTACATGAACTAGCTATAATAGACATTATCGAAATCAATCAGCTCACTATCCAATCTCAGAATGGTATGTTATGTTCAAGCCCCATCGTCAATTCAATCGGCAACGGCAACGGCAACAACATATCAGATCAGATCATACATTCCAAATCAAATCCCCAAGTCAAAGTCAAAGAAAACTGCTGATGAGCAGACGAAGAGAAGAATATATAATATAGGCAGGTCAAAGGTCGTCAATATACAGATAACGTCAGTCGTCAAGAATGGTATGGTATGGTATGGTGCAATAGGACCAAGGGTATCCCGAAGCGAAGAATGAAAGAGAAGAAGTATAACTTCGAGGCACCGAAGAGAAATGCTAGTCCACGGCTAAGCTGGAGCTGGTGACAGCAGTGTAGCTATGCGAGCTGCAGCTACAGCTACAGGTTGATCATGATGGCCGCCACGGCGCCCATGCCCAGAGTCAGCACCGAGACAGCAACGTCGGCGGCGCTGCCCTCCGTCTCCTTGGAAGTAGGGGTGGCAGTGGCCGTGGTCTGTGCCGGACCAGCCGTTTCGGCCGCCATGGCCTCCACCGAGGCCGACTGCTCGACGAAGACATGAGGCTTGTACGTGTAGGAGAATTCCCCTGATTCCGAAGCCTTGCCGGCGCTGGACGACTTGGCCGATGACCCGCTGGCAGAGGGCGTGACGGTGGCGCTCGAGCTCGCGTCTGAGGACGAGGCTTCTGAGGATGAAGCAGGAGTCGACGTGCTGGTGGATGTACTGCTGGACGAGGTGGTTGAGGTGCTCGTGCTGGGTTGAGAGGTGGAGGCTGGGGCGGTTGTTGAAGGGGCACTGCCGGACTTGTCAAAGACGACAACGTTGGCCTTTTCGCCCTTGGGGACCGTCACCACGCAAAAGGTGGCGCCTCCGGCTCCAACGGAGGAGCTACCGATCATCTCGTTGACCGCGTTGACCTCGGGGTCTATCCTGCATGGAAGGCCGTTGCAACCGTTACCCTCGCACTCGATCTCGACACCAAAGTCTGGAACGACGTCGCGGAAGGGCGTGGTGGGCTCCAGATAGATGGGGTTCCATCCGATCTTCACAAACGTGTTGCCGTCGCCGTCGGTGTTTGCGCCAGCAACATAAGGCGACCAGTTACCGATGGGGCTGGCAGAAGTACCCCAGACGCAAGCGGTCTCAGTGTCATAGCCAGGAGGGTTGATATAGTAGCTGAAACAGTCAGTACGCAAGAGCGTGGCTTTATAGTCGCGATGCACTTACTGAGCGGCCGTTTCACACCAGTAGCTGAGATCAGGCACGGCAAGAGTAGCCATGTCCTGGACCAGCGTGGGAATCAACATGGCCTCATTTCCAGGCAGCACAGTCTGGCAGATGGCAACCTCCTTGCTGCACTTATTCTTCGCGCCGAAGGCACCCGTGCCGTCTGCGCAATACGGCTTGTCGGGGAACGGCTTCTTTATGTTACCGTCCTCATCGCAATAGAGACCGCCATTCTAGCACACGAGCGTTAGAACCTTCCTGCCGCATGGAGCCACGGTCCAAACTCACCATGGACATGGGGTAGGAATACGAGGTTGCCTCGGGATCCCACTGCATCATCACCTGGCCGGGGGGACAAGCGTACGGACAGTAATTGCCAGGCAGACAGGGCTGATCGGGACTCATGGCCCAACCGGCATTTTGCATGTTCGGAGTCACTGGGACCAAACCGGCATCAGTCGGGAACTCGCACTTCCCTCCTCTCTTCTCCAATGGCGCTCCAACTTCAGCAACGGAGTGGACGGCGCCGTGTTGGTGTCTCACACGGTGCAGGTGAGCATGGTTGGATGCCTCGACGCCGGCGATGAACCACAGCAGTGCCGATGCACCGGAAACTATGTCGAACCTCATCCTGACGATGTTTTTGCTCTATCTCTCCCTTATCAAGGTGATGTTGGTGATGTTGCGGATGGAAGCGTACTCGATCTCCACACAGCGGAAACGAAAGACTAGGGTCAGTAAAATACCAATATAACGAGCGACTACTCCGAAGAGCGAAAAGGCAAAGGAACCACCACCGGATAAGGAGAGAGAGGGGGATGGATAGAGAAAGGAGGGAAGAAGTGGAAATGAGCGCTCGCGAGGAAAAGGGACCCAGCCCAAGTCCAACACGAGCACTAGGCCATTTCGCGCCGACTCCAGACCCCATGAGTCGGAGTTGAGGGAGTTGGCGCTACGCTAGCGAGTCCCAGCAGCGAATGAATCACGGAACGCCCCATGGATGAAGCAGCGGACTTCCCCATTGGGATAACCTTGAGGCTATTGAAATCTATTCCTATTCGGGCGAACTGCCCGACTCCGCCCGCCAATCATAAGCTTCTTGGAAGACTTGGCCCCGGTGGTTCATGCCCCGCTAGCCCCAGTGGGGTTAGGCGAGGGTCCTGAGGACACTGCTAGCGGCCAATTAGAACTGGTGCGTCCCTGAGCCTGAGACTCGTCCTGCCCACGAACTCTGCTGCCCTCTTCATATCGTCCACGATCGCTGTATGGAGTACGGAGTACTCCTGCTATCTATTTATCCGTATCTTAGGTGCTTTCATCTACCACACAGCTCGATTACATACAATGCCTGGACAGTTCAATCTCGTCTCCATGTCACCTCTGGCAGAGAGTGGTCTACTAGAATTTCCAGAAATGAGGATTTTCCTTTTGCAAGGCCTAGACTTGACGTATCGTCGTCAAGCTCAGTGATCAGCAGGTCCATTGACAGTTTGACTAACAGTCTAACCGACACCATTAAACTTAGTGGACATTATTCAGGTTTTTCTTTGTACCGAACTTTCCTTTGTTGCGAAAAGGGGCCCAATCGGATTCGTAGATTCTCTAAGACATGAATTATTTACTTCCGAGGTTATTAGCGGGCGTGTGCGATGTCTGTTGTCAAGGCAGTTTGGTTCTCTGTGCTTTTTACTCTTGAAGAAGGACAACTTGAGGCTTGAGACCGATAGAATGGTACTGGAAAGAGTATTCGAACTCTTTACGAAGTAGTTGTCCCCGATTTGATCATGTTTGTGGTATATTCAGGCAGCTGGACAAGTGCTACACCTCGTCAAGGAGACTCTCTCCCAGCAGGGCTTAGACACGGATAGTCGGATACATAATGCAGATCACTCTCCAGCCTGTCCCTCAATACCCTTCCATCCATCAAACACCCCCATCGCATCCTCCCCCCCCCCGCTTATCCATCCCCCCGCGATACAATATTGCCGCGCAAGCAACTGGCACGCCTCGCCCGC
>JACBAD010001858.1:0-32208 GCA_014281905.1 Aspergillus hiratsukae | reverse complement strand
GCCCCTTATTCAATCGCGCGCTCGATCGCCCGCCCCTCCCCTTCCCACTCTCGCTCGCGCCGCCAGACGCCGAACGCGCCTGCGCCTGCGCCTGGGAAGCAGCCATATCAATCTCCCGTAGCTGTTCGCGCTCTTTCGTTCTAGTCTTGCTCTTGGACTTTGTCTTGGGGGCGGCGAGAACCGTGACGGTCATGTCAGGGCCGGGGTCGTATGTTGTGACGTGGGTATGCAAGCGAAGGAATTCGAGCCTGTCTCACGCTCTTCCGTATTGTGAGACACCGCTCCAGCGCCTGATGTACCAAGCAGGTCGAGGAGATCCGAATAACAACTCCCACCTCGCGCGTGTAATCCAATTCGATGTGTTGTTTGTTTGACCTCCGCCGATCTTCCCACCGGCCGGTGCGCAACGAGACGACGAATGTTCAATTCAATTTTGTATCCAGTAATAGCAAAATCAGGTTGTCTTGCTAAATCGACTAGAATCCGGAGCGATTGCACGGTCGCAGGTTGCCAGGTCGAGCGGGCGGTGTTTCTGGTGTGTTGGTATGCGTCGGTCGCAATTCTATCGACCCCTTGCCGTACGTTCGCGATTGACGGCGACTGTCGAGCCGACTAGACCGACTTCATTAATTGTCTGGCGAAATGCAAAAGGCCTGCTTGCGCAGCTGGAGCATCAACATCGGCGTCGGGGTGACGGGGTTTTGCTCTTGCAAGTCGCTGCAGCACGCGGTTGTTTTGGTCGTGGCGCGTGCTGTACGGCGCTAAGCTGTTTTGGGAGCGACACTTCTGGCAGTTGACCACTTCTTCGAAGCATGTCGATTTATTAACAATTCAATTGACAGTACTTTATTGTTGAATGAAATAGAGTAAAAAGTATGAGTTATCTATGTATGTCACGCACTAATTGATGCACCGTCTGAGACATCCCTTGGCTGCGTCTATTATGTCCACTGCAACACTATTCAACATGTACACACTCCGCCAGACAGAAACCTTCAAACGCTAGTGAATGCTAAAATGACAGGCCCCAGGCCTCTTTAAGGATAATAATGCAAGCGCTCTCAAGTGAAAACATGAAAGAGAAGCAAATTGATCATTGTATGGCGAAAGCATGAGTCGGAGGAGCCAGACTGCCCTCTATTCTACGTTTGGCGTCTTGCTTCTCCTCAAGGCTGACTTCTTCGGTTGGCTTGGGCATGTCGGGCTCGAACTGAGGGATTTCGGGGCTGTGACCAACAGACATTCCCACTCGGATCTGAATGCGGCAGATTTCAAGATTAGCGAGGGCCAACAAAATAAGCGTCAGGATCAGCGGGGAATCTTGCTCACCAAAGTCTCCAAAGCACTCCTAGAATTATCGACCAGGTCACTATCAAACTTCATCACGCCTTCCTCAAAGAGCAGCAGCACAGTACTTCCGCCAAACTTGAAGTATCCAAGCTCTTCACCACGGGTGACCTTCTCGCCTGCCTTCCGAGTGATCACCGTGCTTCCGACCATCATGGCGCCCACACAGACCACCATGACCCGGCCGTGGGCGACCGAGTCAATCGGCACAAGAATTCTTACGTTTTCTCCGTACACATCCAGTGCAGAACGGATCGCCATCGGGTTCACTGTGTAGTACTCGCCCTCGATAGTCTTGGGGGTACCCATAACACCGTCCACGGGAATATGGAAACGATGGTAGTCCTGAGGAGCCAGACGGAAAATTCCCAAGGCTCCATTCTTGTAGCGCGGAGCATCCTCGGGGTATGCATTGCCGAGAAGCCTCCCAATGGAGAACTCCCTGCCCTTGACCCAGATACTGGTCGCCTCGTCGAGGCGGTCAAAAACAACCGATCGGCAGTCAGCAGGCGACACGATGATTCTCGGCTCATTTGGAGCTGACAAAGGGCGTGCGTTAGGCTTCAATTGCCGGTAAAAGAACTCGTTGAATGTCTTGAATTGGTCAAGGGGTAGCAGAACCTCTGACAGGTCAAGCTGATGGAAGTTGATGAAGTCCCGGATCTGAGCCGCGGAAGCTGGATCATCATATTTCTTGCCTTGTTTGATGCTCAGCGACTTGAGGATCTTACGAACTGTAGCTTGGTCAATTTTGAATTCTTCCGGAGTTTTCCGTTTGACAGTAACTTACTTCGCTTCTTCTCCATTTCCCGACTCTTGAGGCCTCTGTAAAGGAGCCGAATACCCAGGCGTACGTAAACGCTCATTCGCTCCTCGTTGATCTGCCCTGTAATTCGATCTTGAACAAGGATATTGGCAGAATTTGCGCCTAGCTTGTAGCCACCGTAAGATATCTTTGTGATAACTTTGGAGTACCACTTGCGTTGCGCCTGGCTGGAGGTGACAAAGCCACCCATCACAAGATTGTCAACCTGCCGCCAGTCTTGACTTGCGCATGTAGCAATGTGGGTGATAATGTCCGCGTCAGAGCGCTTGGCGAGCCGAGGTTGATGGCAGAGAGGACACTCCCGAATCTCAATAACATGCTCTTCGCCCCGCTCATCACCAAGATCATCAGGATGAAGATCTTCCTCGCTCGCGAATGGTTGCTCTTCCTGGCCTAATGTCGGCACGGACGTTGCGCCATCATCAGTATTGGCGGGCAGTGTTGTGCTCGTCTCCAGAGGGCACTCGTCACTCTCAGATTGTTCTTCGCTTCTTTGACTGCCATTTGAAGACGAGGTTAGAGTTCGCATGCTGGCATTGGCCGGCGGGACCTTTTGCAGCGCTTGCAGTGTATCCTCCAGGCACATCACTACTTGGTCGAAACTCAGATCCACAGTCTCCACGGGCTGGTTTTCGGCACTGAATCGTTGGAAGAAACTGTCAATCGTAGAGTCTTTCAGAGTCGAGCCGAGAGTGTCAAGCATCGTTGTCAACTCGACCTTGTCGATTCGACCACTGTCGTCGGCGTCATATTGTTTGAGCATGAGTCTCCAGAATTGCTGACGAAGCGCACGGTAGGGCATGTATTTCGCTTTCACGAGAAGCTCCGGGAAGTGCTTGTCCTCCCACCGTTCCTTGTTCTTTAGTGTCAAAGGGATCTTGTACACTTGAAAGTCATGTGAGTCCATCTGCCCCGCTTCGATTCCAGTAGCAGTAGGGGCGCTAGATATATTGCTGCTGCTCTCTTCCGGGACGCTGGTGGGCGCAGAAGCAGCTGGCTGTTCGGATTGAGACTGGGCGGAAAGTGAGGCAGCAGAGCTTCTTGACCTTACTAAACCAGGCCGTGACATCTTCGAAAGACTGTGAGTCGAGGGTGAAGGACTGACACCAGACTTGGCTCCTGATTTACCAGAAGAGCTTGTATCAGATCCTGTTGGGCTAAGTGATGGATCCCGGAGCCGATAGAGGCCCGTTTCCGGATCTGCCTCAGGAGCAGCCTGGATCAAGGTCTGTAGCGGAAACCCAGCCGATGCAACAAAGTCGTTGCCAGAGAACTTATCCCGATCCATGACAGTAAAGCTCATCGTGTAGGCCTGTTCATGCTTCATGACCTGGAAGACCATCTTCTCGTTATAGACCGGGTTCAGGTTGTGACGAACAACGGGAGTTCTGAGCGTTTTCCGTCCAAGCGAGGTCACGACGAACGGGTCCATGTCAAAGGAAGTACGCGTCACTTGTTTAAATCAGCAATCGTTTTCAACCATGGAGGTCGAAATAGTGTCATACCGTTCCGTTCCGGCGGAAGATCTGTTACCTTCACAATCTCCATGAACACGATACCCTGCACTCCATTGCCGGCCCCAGAAAATTGGTACGCCCGAGCTGCTAGTGACTTCCGTTTCAAGCGAGCGAGCCGGAGTCGTTTCTTCCTCTTTTCCACAATCTCTGGTTTTGTCAGGTCGTCGGTCTCATCCGAGGTCTCCTCGTCCTTGTCGGCATCATCCGATTCGTTTGTCGGGACTTGCGGAAGATCCTCGTCTTCCTCGCCAGCGCAAACCAAGCTCCTGAACTTCTGGTAGATCTCACTCGGGGGTGCCGATACGTTCGACGGGTCGACCAGCGCAAACTGAAGGAGGATCTCTCCCGACACGTTGCTGTCCTTCTTCTTGGTTGGCTTCCGCTTCGACTTGAGTGTATACCATTTGGGCTTGACGGACGGTCAGTTGGTGGCCAGACTCTAGGCTAATGTATCCTCGTCACTCACCGGCTGATTGATTTCGCCATCGGCGAAGATGTCTTCGAGGGGAATGTCAAACTCGCCCAAGTAGTCTTTCCCGAATCTGTCATGATCCCAGCAGATACACTCCAGCAAAGGCACACCAACCACCGGCATATCAAAAGTCACGTTCCATTCCGGATTCAACGTCTTCGGTATCGTTGGTGTGGATTGTCTTGAGTCTCCGAGCGTAACAACTAGATACTAAATACGCAATATGATCAGCCCTGTCCTAGGTTCTGGCATCCATTGACAAAGCTCACCGGATCACTGGTTCCACCTCGGTCTTTAGCTGCAAGGTTTCTGCCCTGATGTTGTTGAAATTGAGAAGTTAGTCTTCAAGTGGCATTCCACGGAGCTCAGCGGAAGCTCCGGGCTGGAGAAGAGGCCGCTCACCTTAATTGCAGAAACCCTGAGAACCAGGGGCCTTATCTCAGGTGTCCTCATAGGGCTTGTACTTCTGCTCTGACCGGGAGTCGAAGCATTGCTCTTCACACTGAGATGGGAGCTGAGACGTTGAGGCAATGGTAACCGCACCATGGTGGATGGCGGAAATTGCGGGGGAACTGCTTGACGGCAGACGGAGGACACGTCGCGTCAACCCCAAGAGTATTCTAATGTCTGAAAGGAGATGATGTCTAGGATGTTGTAGCAATCAAAACAGGAGGGTTCGTAGAAATAATGACGATATAATGAATCGCAAAGGGCTGGTTCCAGGGCCGTCGACCGTCGAGAGGATGTCGCGGTGGTGGAGATCTGGTCGGGTCGATCAGAGTTCCGTCCACACCAAGAAACGGGAGCAACCACAAAGTCCACAATATGTATGGCAGATTGTTAAAAGAGAATAAGTAAGAAAACCCTGACGACAATGCAATTGAAGTTCTAGACACCTGATCTAAGGGAAACGATGAATACGCGAAGAAAAAGACAGAAGAAAGAAAGTTGATGAGGGCGTGGATAGGGGATAGATAGATAGTACCTCAAAATAGAAAGGAACAACAAGAAGCACCAAGACTGTTAGTACGAAGGGTAGTATATTTCCGCTTTCTTGGTGGGGGCTTGGCCCTGCTCTAGCTGACCGTCTCACTGAGGCACTAGGAACTTAGGAAGAGGATTTATCTACAGGGCAATATGCAGGATTATAAAATTGAGCGTCGAGGAGAGGAAAAGACTCATAATAATTAGCATTTGTCGAGTGAATCCAATTGATCGCCATTTATTTGCAAGCTGCAAAGCTACAAAATGCATACATATACCTCGAACCTGCCGGAAGACTCGGCTTACGCTCAAAGATGTCAAAGTCAGACACAAAACAGGCAAATAATTGACAGAACGTGACAGAAAGAAGAGCTGTGGGAAGATCAAACATATGAATGATCCACCTACAGCGCAACAAGCACTGGGCAATCATAAGTCGGGACCCCACCACGGCCGTCGACTATTGAGCAATGAGGCATTTGAGGCTATTCTTGATAATAATGTGGCTGCCTAGGTACTCTCTAGGTACCATAGACCAGTGTGGTTCAATACATTCTCATGTTCCAACTCCAGAGGCTGCTCATATGCATCGCAGTGTCACCACTCACCAGTGCAACATACTCAAGTTGCTTGACGTCTTCCGGCATGACTAGTCTACTTTTTCCTTCCATGAGGCCGACTCCCACATGTCCCCTCAATGGATCAGTGACGGGTCAGCGGGGATGTACCACATACAGTCCCTCTGGCTGGGTGGAGTTGTTCCTGTCTGTATGACGCTATGCAGCATGTTTTGAACATCCTACAGTAGTACAGTATCTTTATGATCCTTATATACCTGGTTTTGTACCGTGGCCACCCCAATGTCAACTAGGGAACTTAACACAGTTGAAACGCGATAAGGTGGGGTTACTGCCGCCGAAATCGAAAGTAGCTCAGTTGCTTTGTAACAGTGTTACTTTAAGCTGCCCACCAAAGAACATCAATCATAGTAGAACTAGAGAGGTAAATGAGGACGATTTCCCGATATGACGCAAGTAATTCCAGCTAGACATTGCCTCGGTCCGTTCCGAACCGGAGCACGACAATGGAATGGGTACGGGTGTGAAGCTTCGGTTCCCTGCTAATTTAAACAAGTACTTAGAGGTAATGACTAAATAGATAAAAGCAGAATGACATTAGTCTCTCCGCATCGAGTCTTCTCTTTCCCAGACCTCATCAGCATTGGCCTTGCCCTTGGTTTCAGGCACCCATACATAGATGAAGCCCCCGAGAAGGCAAGCCAGTACCGCAAAGATCCAGTAGATCTTACCACGGCCGCCCAATGCGTCGTTGAGCACTGGGAAGAACTGAGCCACGATGAACGTGGCGGTCCAGTTGGCCGCCAGTGCCCAGCTCTGCGTCGCACCCACCGCCTCGGGACCGACAAGTTCAGAGGCCAAGATAAAAGGTACCGGACCTAATCCGACCGCGAAGCTGGCCACAAATAACAACGCTGCTACTGCGGACAAGATCTTCTGGTTGAAATAGATGCCGAGCGCCAGCAAGACGGAGTTGCAGCCCATGCCGGAGATGCTCAGAAGCAGGCAGGTCTTTCGGCCAATCTTATCAGGCAGAGGTGAACAGGCAAGAGTAATGACCAGGTTGAGGGCCGAGATCATCACGGTCAACAAAGCTGCTGCCGTGGGAAGGAGACTCTGTAGAAGTGAGACACTATACATGATGATACTGTTAATGCCAGTGAACTGTTGAGCCACCATAACTCCGATGACAGCAACGATAGCCGGACGGTAGTATGGGTCTGTCACGGCTTGCAGGATCGTAACTGGAGGTTGCTTCGGCGGCAAGTTGCCCGAAGGAGGGGTGAGCAGTGACTCCTCCTCCGGTCCTGCGGCCCTCTCGGAGCTCTTCCATCCTTCAATCTCCTCTTCGATGTCTGCACTCCTCCCACGTATCCGCTGCAGCACCCGTCTGGCCAGGTTCGCCTGTTGATGCTCGGCCAGCCATGTGGGACTTTCCGGTACAAAGAATAGACCAACGAGTTCCAGAATCCCGAGTAACCCAGCCATAGCAAGTATGGCCCTCCATTGATACCCTTTGCTGAGAAAGTAGCCGAGCGTCTGAGTGAATAGTATACCTACATTGGTCATAATCTGCGTAAAGGCGCCGAAGAACCCTTTCTCTTTCGGCGGGGCAATTTCAGATATATAAATTGGACCAACGACAATAGCAGCACCCGCTCCGACACCACTCAGCAACCTACCGACACTCAAGATCGGTATACCAGGTGCAAAAGTTTCCGCTACCGGGCCCAGAATGAAAAAAATCGTTGTAGCTCGCAAGGCGAACAACCGCCCATGTTTAGTGGAAACTGGCCCTGCCAGCAGGGCACCTAGCAAACCACCAAGGGTGTATATGGAGGACACCAGACCGAACTGGGAAGGGTTCATTGGAATACATTGCGGCAGAGTCCTGAACAATGATGAAGCGGTAGAATGGATGCTCTTTCGCTCGCAGGTAATGACTGCTTGGGGGGCATTAAGCTCGGCCTGTTTCAGTCCACAGTAAGTAAACGGTCTGGGTTCAAGCAATACAAGAGCGCTTAGCACAAACCAGATGATAACCAAATTGAAGCGGCCCTAGTGTGACAACAAGAACGAGATAGATCAGGTACCCTGTGACCCTGGAACGGGTCACTCCACTGGGAGTCATGATCCTACTGGTCTGTTGATCTGTCCGGGTGAGGTTTGGTCCGAATCATGTAGCTAGATCGAGATACAATGAGCCGCGAGGTAGGAATTTAGTTAATAACATCAAATCATAGTATATTGGGATCGAAACTGAAGTATCCAGACCGTACCGAGAGGTACTACGCCGTAGTAAGGAGCTATTGCTTGGTCGCAGATGACGTTATCTAAGGGGCCGCAGGAGCTGACTACTACTACGGAGTACCGGGATAAGGAAACTCCGTCTTGTTTTAAGGCATGGACGTTGTTGATTAGCAAACACGACAGTCCTAGCAATATGTCTACTTTTTACAAAGAGAGAGAGCATCACTGTCAGTGTGTATGTCGTAGAGTCTAAGAAAATAACTTGTCAAATACTATTATTTGTTGAGACTAGCAGCGCCTTCAAATTCTCTACTCCGCAGATGTTGGAGTATCACGGGAGACCTCAAATTGGCAACGACGACACATATCAGTATCAGTATTGAAAAGTGGCCAAAAACTCTGCCCCTGAAGTTATGCAGGACAATCCAGACACTCAGTAGTAGTCATAAGGAAAGCGGTTTCATCCTACTCGTCTAGCATGACCGTATCTCATGAGGCGAGAGAGACTGAGACTGATGTAGAAAAAGCAATGTGCCTGCTGACTAACAAAGAGGGGAATTCGGGGACAGACGCCTCAGACCGATCTCAATGCATCATCAACATACTCAACTGCCGTTGCTATTTGTCTTTCACACCTAAGCCCATCATCGTTTCTGCATGCAATCGTTCTAGTAATTGTGGAGACAGTCAGTCAAGAATCCTAATCGTGCACTGTCCACGCCACTACTGCATAGGTTCATTTTGATGAGGAGATCCGAGTACACTACTCCGTATATCCACCACAGTTGGACGGTTACCGACTACCGAGAGATACTCCGGACCTCCACCTTGGGGGCCACTTTTGCTATTCCACACCAATCTCCTCTCCATCCATGATATGAGTCTGACAAACCAGCCTTCATCATCCGGCCCGTTAACCGCATCCTCTAGGTCCGCTGCGGCCAGCGTCAGCCAAAATCTGTCTCTGAAACGGAATTTACAGGCTGCTGTTGATGGTAATACCGGTTAATATCATATTTGTCACCTATTTCGCACCATTTGACCTTTTCCTTGCCAGTCGAACTCTCTTAAGTGTCCATATTTTCCGTCTTTGGGTCCACTTTCGTCTTTCCCTATTCGGAATCCTCTCATGTGCTGCTGTCTTCTGGGAGAGATTAAGCTTTGTTGCAGATGAAAAGATAAAGGCCTTGGAGTTGTGGCTGTCTAGCTTCACTTCGGCTTCTTTGTATCCTGCCCATCATGTTTGGAAAAAACTTCCCATTCTTTAACTCCATCGGCGGGTTCTATCCACGTGGTAATCCCCCTCTAGGCTGGTCCTGTGCCTGTCATTATTTGCTTCATGGTCCTTTCCAATGAGTTTATCACTCTGCGGCGATTCTTTCCTCCGTTTGACCCATTTGCCTTCTCTATCCTGTCCTTTGGTTTCCCACAGGGAATGAACTGGAGCCTCCAACATATATACTATGAACATCCGGGTTTCGTTAATATGCTGACTCTTCGCTCAAAGAGAATCTAGACTCGAAGAGACCCTCCGGCACTGGCTATACTAGCAAAGTACGGGTCCGGGACAAGTATCACATTGTTGGCTTCATCAGCAGTGGTACGTATGGTCGCGTTTACAAAGCCATCGGAAAGGATGGCCGGAAAGGCGAATATGCGATCAAGAAGTGAGTCAATTTCTTTCCATTGTTGCTTCTTAGTGGCTGACCAAATAAGATTCAAGCCCGACAAAGAGGGTGAAATCATCCAGTACACAGGCCTCTCGCAGTCGGCAATCCGGGAGATGGCTTTATGCTCTGAATTGGATCACCCCAACGTAGTGCAATTAGCAGAGATCATCCTGGAAGACAAATGTATCTTCATGGTATTCGAGTACACTGAGCATGATCTGCTCCAGATCATTCATCACCACACTCAGCCGCAGAGGCATGCCATTCCGGCACCGATGATCAAGTCGATATTGTTTCAGCTGCTGAATGGCCTACTATACCTTCATACGAATTGGGTTTTGCATCGAGACTTGAAGCCGGCAAACATTCTGGTGACTTCGAGCGGTGCGGTCCGCATTGGAGACCTGGGCCTCGCGCGTCTATTTTATAAACCGCTCAACTCTCTTTATTCCGGAGACAAGGTTGTCGTCACGATCTGGTATCGTGCTCCGGAGCTACTAATGGGCAGCCGGCACTACACGCCGGCCGTGGATCTTTGGGCAGTTGGATGCATATTCGCGGAATTGCTCTCTCTCCGGCCCATCTTCAAAGGGGAAGAAGCTAAGATGGACAGCAAAAAGACAGTACCATTCCAGCGTAATCAGATGATGAAGATTATCGACATCATGGGCTTACCCAGGAAGGAAACATGGCCCGGTCTCGTATCGATGCCCGAATTCTCCCAACTTCAGTCCTTAGCGATGTCCAGAGGTTACCTCAACAGACAGTGCAATTTGGAAGGATGGTACCAAAGTTGTCTGAAGAATAACGGGTATTCGCAAGCGTCTACTGCAGGCACACCGGGTGCCGAAGGATTCGACTTGCTATCACGGCTGCTCGAATACGACCCTACCAAGAGGATATCAGCGCGAGAAGCGTTGGAGCATCCGTATTTCACCACCGGTACTCCAGTCACTGCTAATTGTTTCGCGGGCTACGAGGGCAAATATCCCCACCGCCGTGTCACTCAAGATGACAACGATATCCGCTCCGGCAGTTTACCCGGCACCAAGCGGAGCGGGCTGCCAGACGATAGCCTCATGGGAAGGGCCGCAAAGCGGCTCAAAGAGTGATTTGGATATATTTTCCCTTCTGATATTCGAGCTCAAGCATGTGACTGGCGTTCTAGGATCCTTCTCATAGACCATTTGGTGCATCGATTGGCGTCTATGGGCTTTCTGATTCCGCCCTTTAAGATATCGTCGCATTTGTAACTGACTTGGTCATTGTCTAAGGCGCAACCATGGGCGGATTGTTATATAACTATACAAGAATTTGCCTCATTCCAATTACATTCGAATCATGAAATAGTAGTAATTAGCTCTGAATTTCAAATGAGGCACAAGCTCGAACTGCGGGTGCCTTGATGTACAAATCCATTCCTTGCCTCCATAACGCCGACCGAAAGCCCAGTGCCATTACCGATTCCCATCCCTATGTCCATTTCATTATCGCGTTTCGTGAAATACAATTTGACGTCAATGTTGAGCCGAAAATGCCGACGTAATCTCAATAACCTGCTCGAAGTCAGCAACAAGGCGTGAGGCAACAGACAATCTCGAACCAAACATACCACTTTGTTCTTTCCGACCATCTCCTCCCTCGTCCTTCTCGTTACCACCATTCCTGGAAGAAGCGGAGGCATGACCAGCAGCAGCATCCTTGATCGGCTGCTCATCACCACGCAACTTCTCAAAGTAGGCCTTGATATCCTCCGCACTGACCGCCGTGCCGGATTCCGCAAAGGGCTTCAGAAACTCCTTCACTTTATCACGGAGGTGGTTGTATACCATCGCACCCTCGATAGCCCGGACACGGTCGATGTTACTCAGGGCTGCCTCGCCGCGGTCGTAGATGCTGCCTGTTCCGTTGCTGCCGCCGCCGTTGGCTTCGCCGTCCTCCGAGAGAGGGAGCTCGTATGTTTCCTCCTCTTCGCGGAGCTGGGGGTACTTCGCTAGGTTGGGGTAACATTCTGGGCATCGGCAGAAGTGCTCGCGGAAGTCTTCTTTGAGGAAGAGGGAAAATGTTCCGGATGGGGGTGGGTCAGGGAGGGACTCGTGCTTGGGTTTGGCGGGTTCGGGCTGGGCAGACTCTGGCTTCGATTCGGTGGGGATTTGTTCGAGATCGACCTCTGACTTTGTCCGCTTTGCAGCTGGCTCGTTGGTCTCATTTTCCTCTGTTGTGTCATCGTCGTCCGCCTTGCGCTTCTTGGAAATGGTCGATGGATCGGAAGATACATTTGAAGGATCTGCGGATGTGCGATGCTTCTTGGATTCGGGGCTTTTGGACAGTCCGCCCTCCTTGTAGACTGCTGGGAGAAATCCTGGCGTTCCTGCGTATCGCTTCAACCACGGATTTGATTCGACACACTTGTAACACAAGAATGTCTCGAAATCCTCTTCAGCCGGAAATCCCGGGGGCAGAGGCGTATCCTCATCGTCATCGTCATTCGCCTCACTATTCTGCTTCGCGGCTTCGACATCTTCCGTCGCAACTTTCGCTTTCTTATACCAGTTCCTTGGCAAACCGATCAGGCACTCCGGATGCCACCAATCCTCACCACAACCACCGGTTTCGACCGTACCCAGCCCAAGACACTGAAACATTGTTCCCTTCTCTTCGAAGGCATTATAGTCCTCGCCACAGCCGCAGAACCTGTTCTGAAAATTGTGGTTGTATCTGTTCCCCGGCGCTGGCTCCTGGGACCGCACGCCCCTTGCACCGGTCTTGGGGTCATTGCGAAGCGTACAGGGTAGGCCGGACGACACGCGTGTTGTCCCGCAGTCGCACACAAAGTTTCTCTTATTGAATAGCTCGACGAGGGTATGTTCGCCGTGGCAAGCGATGGAGCAGGAGTAGCAGACGCCTGCGGAAGTGTGCGGCGCATCTGGCTTATCGGAGGGAGGGTTGCATGTGAGACAGGCAAACAGAATCTGTCGCAGCGGTCCTAGAGCTTGTGTGCAGGAATCAAAGGACTAGACAGCGTTCAGATGAGGATTGCTGGTTATCGCGATGGGGAGGAGTCCGACTCACGTATGGTAGGATCTCGCGGGCGTCGGCCTCGAGACGCATTTGCGATTCGATGAATCTAGGACATCAAGTGTTAGGACACAGCGGCATAGTCTTCGACTTTCTTATCGAAAACCATCATATAATTCAGAAGTAGGCTTCTTACTCTTTGGCCGTTTGCGAGTTCTGAGAGCTGAAGCTCTCTCTCCGTTTGGCGACATCTTGCGAGTTCTTCTGCTGGTCGGTGCCGGCTGACGGCTCAACCGGTTCAGATGTGCTCATTGTCGCTATCCCTCTTGTAATAGGCTAGTCACTCACTGAAACAGGACAATAGGTATATCAAGCAATGTGTTAGGTTGAAGAGTATGCGACCAAGTGCAGACAAGCTCTGACGCGACGCGAGTGCATCAGATGTTTGTTCTGTTTGCACCAACCTTGAAGAAGCTCAGGATTTCGGATGGCCCTGACTCTGCGTAGAAGCGAACATCCGGAAGATTATGAGCCGTGGATATGGTCGATAGAACACACTTAGTTCTTCAAGTCTTCTTGGTTATTTGTAGTGGTGGTACCGAGTGCCATCAGTATCACCGCTCAGTACGGAGTACAACCAACTCTTAAAGCGGCAATGACCGAATGAGGCAAGAGAATTACCCAAGTAGGACTTAATTGAAATCTGACGCGTGGGAGTCGCGCCTTGACGCGTCGTTTACCGTGCACCACCAACACCGCCAAGGGTTCTTTCTCCCTTTGCTCCTCTCCCACCACTGCAAGGAAGTGTCTGTCATCCCAGCAACTTCCGTGGACATAGCCAATTCAGTCTGTTCTATTCATTTTTGAGCGCCAGGCTGAATATTACACAAAATGAGGTATGCCCTTTAACCTGCACATTGCCTCGTTGGCATGAGCACTCGGCTTTTTTCTGAGACTAATCACCCTCATGATGCAGTTCACCACTTCGACCCAGCACATCTGCTGCCAATCGCGGCTTGGGAAGATTGAACCGACGTAAAAGATCCAGAGAGCCTGATGATGAAGTGTCTTCCGTTGCTCCTCCCTCGAGTCGTAAGTTTTCATCAATTGGATATCAAAAGTGTATCCGTAGATGGCTGATCTTTCCTAGCTCCTCCCTCCTCTCCCCCTATGCTCCCCTTTGATGACGATGACAACGAAAGAGACGAAGAAGCAGAGCTTCTGGGCGACATTGACGATATCGATGAGCTGGCAGAGGATGAAGACGGAATCGACCTGTTCGGTGACAACTTTGAAAGAGATTACCGAGATGCCGGAAACGATCGTTATCAAGGCGAATACATTGATGATGATGGAGACCATGAAGAACTTGACATTGCGACTCGTCGGCAGCTGGATGCTCGCCTGAACCGAAGAGATCGTGAGGTCGAGCGTCGCCGCCGCATGCCCGCCGCTTTCTTGCAAGATGATGATGAAGGTGATATGGACCTCACTCGCCAGCCTCGGCGGCGAAGACATCACTACGATGAGGACCGTGAGGATATCGAAATGGGCGACGACGCCATGGAAGAGCTCTCCCTGGAGGAGTTAGCTGATGTGAAGGCGGCCAACATCACTGATTGGGTACTACAGCCACAAGTTCTGCGCTCGATCTATCGAGAATTCAAGGCTTTCCTCACAGAGTTCATTGACGAAGCTGGTCAGTCAGTCTACGGACACAAAATCAAAACCCTTGGTGAAGTGAACTCTGCATCACTTGACGTCTCCTATGTTCACTTGAGTTCCACAAAAGCAGCTCTTTCTTACTTCCTTGCGAATGAACCGACCGAGGTTCTCAAGGTCTTTGACCAAGTTGCCCTTGATGTCACACTCTTCCACTACCCTCAATATCAAGATATTCATAAGGAGATTCACGTCCGAATCTCAGATCTTCCGATCGTCTACACTTTACGGCAGCTGCGCCAGCAACATCTGAACTGCCTTGTCCGTGTCAGTGGCGTTGTCACCCGCCGGACCGGTGTCTTCCCGCAATTAAAATATGTCATGTTCATTTGCCAGAAGTGTAATATCACATTGGGACCTTTCCAGCAGGAGGCGAGCGCCGAGGTCAAGATCTCCTACTGTCAGAACTGCCAGTCGAAGGGACCGTTTACCATCAACTCCGAAAAGACTGTGTACCGGAACTACCAAAAGCTGACATTGCAAGAATCCCCGGGCTCTGTGCCCGCGGGACGACTGCCGCGTCAGCGTGAGGTCGTCTTACTTGCAGATCTCATCGATTCTGCCAAACCAGGTGATGAGATCGAGGTGACTGGTATCTACCGGAACAGCTACGACGCTCAGCTTAACAACAAGAACGGCTTCCCCGTTTTCGCCACGGTCATCGAGGCGAACCATGTTGTGAAGTCGCACGACCAGCTGGCTGGTTTCCACTTGACCGAACAAGATGAGCGCGAGATTCGTGCCTTGTCCAGGGACCCCGACATTGTTGATAAGATCGTGCGCTCTATCGCGCCTAGCATTTACGGGCACCAGGATGTGAAGACTGCTGTTGCCCTCTCGCTTTTCGGTGGCGTAAGCAAGGAAGCCCAAGGCAAGATGGCCATCCGTGGAGATATCAACGTGCTTCTTCTCGGTGACCCCGGTACCGCGAAATCGCAGGTGCTGAAGTACGTTGAAAAGACTGCCCACCGAGCTGTCTTTGCAACTGGTCAAGGTGCCAGTGCCGTCGGTCTTACAGCCAGCGTCCGTCGGGACCCTTTGACCAGCGAATGGACCCTGGAAGGAGGAGCTCTGGTGCTTGCAGATCGGGGCACATGCCTGATCGATGAGTTCGATAAGATGAACGATCAGGACCGGACTTCGATCCACGAAGCCATGGAACAGCAGACCATCTCTATCTCCAAGGCTGGTATCGTCACCACCTTGCAAGCCCGCTGTGCTGTGGTGGCAGCCGCCAACCCTATCGGTGGACGCTACAACAGCACGATTCCGTTCTCCCAGAACGTCGAGCTCACAGAGCCCATTCTTTCGCGTTTCGATATTCTCTGCGTCGTGCGGGACCTGGTCGACCCAAATGAAGACGAGCGTTTAGCCAACTTCGTCGTCGAGTCTCACCACCGAGCCAACCCCACCCGTCCTACGAGGGACCAGGATGGCAACTTGATCGATTCGGAGGGCAACCGGATCGATGAGGAAGGTTATCGCCTGGATAAGCACGGCAACCGCCTGCCCCCCACTCCCGAAGAAATCGCCAAGCGTGAGGCAGCCCAGCGCAAGGCGGAAGAAGAGAAGGAGGGCGAGATCCCCCAGGAGCTCCTGCGGAAGTACATCCTGTACGCGCGCGAAAGATGCCACCCAAAGCTCTACCAGATCGATCAGGACAAGGTGGCGCGGCTCTTCGCCGACATGAGACGGGAGTCTCTGGCCACTGGTGCCTACCCCATCACTGTACGTGGTTTTTAACATATCTTCTTTTTTCCGCATATCGTGCTAACCACAACCAGGTCCGCCACCTGGAAGCCATCATGCGTATCGCCGAAGCCTTCTGCAAGATGCGTCTGTCCGAGTACTGCTCCGCCCAGGACATCGACCGCGCGATCGCCGTAACGGTCGAATCCTTTATCGGCAGCCAGAAGATCAGCTGCAAGAAGGCCCTCTCCAGGGCATTCGCCAAGTAAGTCCTTTTCCTCGCCGCTCCACCCCTTTCTTCATTAAATGGCAGTGAATCTAACCCCGACGAAATAGATACACCCTCTCCAGACCCAAGCCCCAGTCCAAGCGGCGGGCCGGTATTCCCGCTCCAAACCCCTACGCTCTCCGCCCGAGTCAGGTGCAGGGATAGCTAATCGTGCTCGTGCCCATGCTCGTGCCCGTGCTCGCACTCATGATGATCATGTCTCTTCTTAATCCGATTGCATTCAATGTCTTTCTCCATCACGATCAACTTTGCTCATGCTCGCCTGGCCTGGATACACATGGGCTTTATTTTCAGCAGGATTGGGTTGGTTTATGGAATGGTTTCGGTGTGGGCGTTTTGTCCTGTGTATATTTCCAAATACCTGGTTGGTATCAAAATATGATATACAAATGAAGTTTGTCTCTATCTGGATTATTCCAAGAGTTTATGCCTGGGTGATAATGAGCTGGGTATGCTACCTGTCGATGATTGAAGTAGAGCGCCGGTACGTCGATTTTGCAGAACAAAACTCAAGTGACCAAGTATCAATGTACGCTGTATGATGTAGGTATGATTGAATCTAGTAAAATGACATGACCCTCGTGACAGAGCGATACGCGTGAAAGAAACTAGCGTGTGAAACAGCAAGCTGAGAGCCCGTCCGCGTAATGCAGCATCGCAGATCCGGTTCCCAATCCCAACAAGCGGCACTCCTTTTGCACCCCGCGGAGGCTTCTACTGAGCAGGTGACTACAGCTCACTGCTTACAAGCTTGTACAGACCGTAACCCCGTCCTGGTGCTAGAAAGCCTCAACAGGATGTTCGGAAGCATAAATGCCATGGCATGTCAACATGCCAAGAGGCGTCCCCGCTACGATGCGGTACAAACATATCCGAATACCATCGGCTTCACAGCAAGTAAGAGATTATGATACTCGCATACTAAAATAGTATCAGGATGGAGGACATCCCGGAAAGTCCGGCACATACGCGTCCAAGTGTCCTTCATCCTTTGCTTCCCGATCGGATCCATCGGATCGACACAGCCCCTGGAGCAAAGAAAAAAAAGCACGAGGCAAATTCTCCGGGAGGCCGGTTTGAGGTCAGACAACTCAGTCATTGCTGACCCGCCGCTCGGGCCGGGGCTTCCGCAAACTCTTCATTCTGTTGATGAAGCCGCCGCCGCCGCCGCCTCCGCTCTTCCCATCTTCAACCCCGGTATTCGAGCGTTCATTGGTGAATTTCCTTTCCAAATTGGTGCTCTGTTTGGGGCTGCTGGAAGACCGTGCACGGCCACCTTCAATGCCTGATCGGGATTCCTCGGCGGTATTGATCCGAGCGCCTTTCTTCTCCCAAGCCTCATCATAATCTTGGAAGAATGGGTTCTTCTCGTTCGCACGAAGCGACCCAGAGTGGCTCGAGCTGAGTGGAGCATTATAGGAGGCATCGGGGGACGCCATCCGTCCACCCTGCGGTTTGTTGATGCCTCGTAATCTTTGAGCAAGACTCTTCTTTCGCTGAAGGCCTCCATTCTGGGCAAACTGGTTCTCATTCTCGCTCGCGCGACGCTGCATCGCAGCACGACTTGCTGGCGCTCCCTCGAGGAAAGTGCTTGTACCAAGGCCCATACTCTCTGCTCCATGAATGGGTTCAACGCGTGATTTCGGGTCGAAACTGACGGTATCCCCGCTTCTTGGAGCACCCGTCGAAGCGTAATCATTGAAGCCTTCCTCCATCGTACCGTGAAATTGGTCAAGGTTAATGTTCTTGTTGACGGGTCCGGAACCTCCCAGCGCCATGTTGGGAGAGTCCTTGGGGAAAGCCTGCATGGGAGCGGCGCGCGATCCTTTGCGGTTGCGGTGAGGATTGCAGGCATCGAAAGGCCCATCGTGATGGAACACTGGTAGAGGACGTATTAGCATAAAGTCCACCCTTATTTAATCCGAATTCGAGTTCAGTGGGTGTAGCTTACTTCCTGTGCCGTAGATACTGGTCACGTCCAATTTATCGATAATATCAAGCTGGTAGTTGGTCCTCTTAGATCGAGATTTTCCATCGCGATGACGAGCTTCCCGCTCACGTCGCCGCCTCTCTCGTCGACGCTTCTCTTCATCAGAATCCATGAGCTTCGGTCGGTCCATGACAGAGGATTCAGAGTTGCGCCGGGGCCGTCTCTCACGTTCCTTATCCCGCCTCGGAGCTGAGCGACTCGTCGTCTTTGTCAAATTGGACGGATCGGCGAATATGTCGAAAGGATCCTTCGTTCCACGCTCTGGGCGCTCTCTTGGCGAGGGAGGTGGACGAGAGTTTGACGGTACTTTTGAGAAGCCGCTGTCAGGAGGCGGTGGAGCTGGTCGGTGACCGTTGCTCTGGGGCTGAGTGTTGAGACTGAGGTTCTCCTGCAGGTCGAGCACGAATGGTTAGACAGATCAAGAGAAAACTATCAAGGGAACAAGACAAACGTACAAAGAGCTCCCTTGTGTTGGAGGTCATGTCCTGCTTATCCACAGGTGAGAATTGACTTCCCACCGGTGCCGACCGAGGGGAAGAGAGACTATCAGTATCGTCGAGGAAGGGATTCGTAGAGGTCGGTCGCGGCGGTCGGGATCCAGATGTGGCAGAGCCGGCAGGAGACAAGGCGCGGTTTCTGAAAGGGTTATTGGAACCTAGGTTGACAGCCAGGCGAGGTGAAATCTGACCGTCTAGTTCGCAGAGAGTGTCAGTAAGACAAATCGTTGCGGGGGAAATCAGAAAAGAAAAAGAAACAAGAAGTAGGCGACGCAATGTGTATATAGATAATAATGAAAGGACAAAGCTCTCGAGCCATCAACAGGCCCCGCCAGATATGAAACAACAGAAAAACGTAGACGATCTCCAACGACGAAAGGGGATCAGGCTTTCGCGACAAACAAGAAAGAGAAAGGTGACGCACCTGCTGGGCCCAGCGAAGCGCCAGGTGGATAAGGATATGACAGGGTTGGGGGATGCTGATGGGCGTTCATCTTTGCAGCACACGCAATCAAGGTCGAGCAAAGGTAGAGATCAACGAGATGATTGGAGAGCTCAAGACTGTTTTTCATAAAACAGGAATTGAGGAAGAAAACCAAGGTCGATGGAGAATTGAGAGCGCGCGTAAAGACTGGGCTGTCCCAGCGCCGAGGGTTTGCTGAAACAACGATGTTGGTATCCGCCAGAAGACGGTCAGGGGTGAACCTGATGGAGGAGGGATAGGTCGATAGTTTGATTGGGAGGGACGGAAAGAGGGGCGTTTGGTAGATGACTACAGACGGGAGAAAGACGTCGTTCGTCTGCACTGTGTACGTAGGAGATTTTTTGCTTTTTCTGTACTCTCCGGTAGAAAGAGCAGATTGCGGAGAATTTAGCAAGAGCAGGACAAGTGTTGGACTGGGAAGAAAAGGAGGAAGTAGAAGGAGGAGAAGGTGAAGGTGGTTCTGGTTGACTAAGAGAGGATGCCCCTGGTCTACGTCCAAAGTGATCGACTTCTAAGGTAACCGACTGGCTGGAGAATCGGGTAAAAAAGAGTGTGACTAAGACACAAAAGGAGAAAGGGAGAATATCACTTGACAATTAATTAGCTATCAAGCGATTCTGAGGGGGCAAAAGTAAAGAAGACTTGACGGGCTCATTGATCGTCGTTAGTTAAGGGGGGGAGGAAAAGGACGGGAAAGTGGGCGGGTGTGACCCGTGCGGATAGCAGGATGTCGTCTGTCCACAGGAATAATAGATGAATGATAATAACAGCAATATAGTAGTCAGTGGTCTAGTATTTCAATCAATGAACACTTGGATAATGAAACTCAAGAAGCAAGAGTCAGTGCATATTATGTCAGTTGAAGCGACGCAATGACAAAGAGTGACTGTACCTAGGAGATTCGCTTGTGAGATAAGGACAACAGAGATTAACCGCGGATCGACGGCAGGACTTGATTTACATTAGGATCCAAATCTACAGTACTTGACAGCTAGAGCGCACTCTATCTATAACTATGGAACCCTGTCATAAATACTTCAGCATCGGCTTCATCACTGAATGTCTGCTCTGTATATATTCCTTTATTCCTATTCACAACCAAGCCTTTATGGCTCACGCAATCTCATCGCAGCCACTACATACGTACTCCTCCTGATTCGACTCCACTCTGCCGTACCCCAGAGTATTAGTCTAGTCCCCTCACTAGTCACTTAGTCGACCACACTGCAGAAGTCACACCCCAACGCTAGATAGGTATTTATTCTTGCATGCATCTTCAAAACCTTTGCTTCAACACATAGATAGATACCCTGTAGAATTGATAAGAAAGATGGAAGTTGGCGTCGGCTACATACCAGCAACCCCGTCGCCGTCAGCCTTCCGCCAGGAATGCCACGCGCCCATTACCAAGGCAGGTGAACCACCAATTATTAATCCAGGGGTATGACTCCCATCTCACTGCGTACCATCCAGCCTACCAGGTGGTACTGTACTCCGTCATCGAGGGGGTTGAATGTTGACAGGCTTGATAGCGATAAACTTCCTACCAGAACTAGTTACTAGTATTGTGTAGCTGACATGGAATGTTCGGGATTACGTAGTAGTGAGTCTAGTGACGGTCCCCATTTTCTACCCTGCGCCGATGCAAGGATCCATTCCATCATGCTGCTTGTACGTCAGGGACAGCTTTCCAGGGAAATCATCCTGGAAATATGGAAAATATCAGGGTTCACTAAGCACTGTTACATCATTTTCTGTCCGTCTGAACCGTGGGACCAAAGTTTACACCCGACATGGAGGTGTCAGAGCTCCAAATCAGGTCAATGTCTAGTTATCTACACCAAAATAAATACATCCGAAGAAATGAAACGAGACGTGAAACGTCTCCCGAGAAGGTAAGGAAGAGAGTCAAGAGTAGTTTTTAAGCTCAATCCCGGTCCTAGAATTTGCCGTTGTGTCCCTTGGGTTTCTTGGTCTGTGCCAGTCCAAGACACTCGGCCATGTTGAAAAAGATATCAATAGAATTGTACACTCCGCCAAACAGTTCCTGGCATGGGCCCTGCGCAAACACAGGCACGTCCGTCAGCGAGTGCACACCCGTGCTGGCGTCCACTGGCAGGGTACCGTTGACCAGGAACCCGGTCACGGCGTCCTTGTAGTTGGCGTAGTAATTGCTGCTGGAGCCGGTGGCAGGGGTACGAGCGCCTTCCTTGTGGACCTGGTAGTTCTCCCGGTGATCGGGGAAGGCCACGGTTCCCGAGTGCAGAGTGTATCTGGGATCCCACTGAGCGGGGAAGTGAACGCCCTCCGAATACCGCAGGGAGTTGGCTCCGGCAACGGTGTACTGGGACAGACCAGATTGCTCGTAGGTTCCAATGGCCCGACGCTTGTCACGGTCGTCGCTGTGAGCGTTGAGGTATTCGGTGTCAACGGAGCCAGTAACGTCGAATCCGTGTCCGTGGTCGGCAGTCACGATGATCAGGGTGTCCTCCAACTGACCCAAAGCCTTGAGTTTCTCAATGGTCGCGCGGATGGTATCATCCAGCTCCAGGAGCTCACCCAGGGATCGGTCATAGTCCAGAGCGTGCATCTGCTTGTCGATGCTGGCGGCCTCGGACATGAGGAACCAGCCGTCCTTGCTGTGGCGGGCATTCAACACGTCAATCGCCTTGAGGGTCATGTCCTTCAGACCAGGCAGATCCTCGGCATCGCGACCAGAGCCGTCCGGGTAGTTGGTCTTGTTCTGGAGATTGGACTGGTAGACGTTGCGGTCGAGCCAGGTGGCCATGGTGGAGATCTGGAACACACCCAAAGCCTTGGTGTCATTGGGAGCGGCATGGAGGGCGGTATTGTTCCAGCTGACACTGTAGCCCTTCTCCGCGAACAGGCTGTAGTAGTCCCGCGAAGCGTCCTCGCTCGTGAGGAAGTTCTCTGCACCTCCGCCGAAGATGACATCAGGACCCTCCAAGTTCGTCCACTCGTACTTGGTCAGACCCTCATAGTAAGCGTCGATGACGTGCTCATATTCGCCCCGATCACTGGTGTGAGCGGCCAGCGCGGCGGGAGTCGCGTCAGCCAGGAAGGCAGTTGAGACAATACCGATACCAGCGCCCGGGTACTGACGACGGAAAATCTCAGCAATGGTCTCGAACTTCGGGTCGTCAAAGGGATCCTCAGAGGAGTCGACGTAAACGTTCAGGGCATTGACGGTAGTCTTGTGCCCAGCGTACAGAGCAGTCGCAGAGTTGGCAGAGTCGGTGATGAACGAATCCATCGAGTGGGTCATCTGGTGGCCCAGAACGGGGAATTTGTCCATCTGCATCTTGGTCATGTACTTGCCGTTGATACTTTTATGGGCAATAAGACGAGCAGCAGTGATCATGTTGGTGGTCATTCCATCGCCAACGAAGAGGACGACATTCTTGGCCCGCCGCTTCTTGGAGAGGTCCCGCACAGACCAGTTGGCCGTGGTTTTCTGGTTTCCGTAGTAGGTCAAGGTAGCCTCGTACTCTCCAGGCTCATAGAGTGCAACTCTTCTGTAGGCCTTGGAGGTCACGTTGACAAGCGAAGGCATGTTCGCGTCTTCCGCAAACAGGTCTAGCTATGGTAAGCAGGTGCGCTGTTACGTCCACAGCTAGTGACGACCATACCTTCATACCAAGTGAAATTCCATCTTTCGAGCTGGGGCTCTTCGATGTCAAAGTACTCGGTTACAGGGACTGGTTTTCCACCCTTCTTGGTGATGGTGAACTTGAAGTCGGGGTCGGGTACACCGGCACGAGCCTCAGAGCCGTTGACGGGAGAGTGGACCTCCAGTCGGATATCGAAATACTGACCTGGAAGGAAATCCGCCCTATGGAGAAAACAGCCGGTCAACTCTAGATTCTTGCACCACTCATAAACAATGGCAAGTCATATTCTTAGTCAAAACGTACTGATCCGGAGGGAAGACACAGCCCAGAGTTGGACAACCACCCAAGCGTTGAAACGTCTGAGCATGGGCGCATGAGGCAAGGAGTGACACCCCGGAGACCCAGAGGAACCTCATTTTGACAAAATCGCAAAAGTGACAGGAATTTAAGCTCTGAGAGAGCAGATTCAACCGTCGAGGCCATCGCTCCCTTTATAACTGAGCCTTAGTCAGGGCGCCAAGGACCATCCCTTCCATGACGCATAAGAGGCACGTTGCATTTCCTCCGACGGGAACTGGTACCGTGCACAAGTACCGTTGGTGGCACCAAATCAGACTGTGATCTTAAAAAGGTCAATGGATTGAGCCAAGACCCGACGGACTTGGCAGATAACGGTGCATCCTTGCAATGCCGGTGCCCTGACCATCATTTAACAACAAATGCGAAACGAGCTACCCTGCACGTGCACAGGCGAAGCGCTTTTTGAGAAGCTTGGGCAACAGGGGCGCAATCTGAGGTTTCAGTTGCCAAGCCAAGTCGGCGGAGCACGCGCCTTGGCGATGGAGATGCCAAGAGCACGTGGCTATCCCCGAAAGTGGCAATGGTGAGAACGATGAGTCGTTTGATTACAAGCTGGGAAACTACTATCTAATGATAACGTTGATAACTTGATATGTCACCTTCCTCTTATCGACGACCAAGTTCTAGATAGATCTGGCTCGATTGGGTCCAGAATTGGGTCCAGAATGGAAAACCGGGAACGCCGATAACCGGGAGAAAAGTCAACGGGGTCTCGTCACAATGCCGAGCGTAGTTCTCTCACTGCTTGATGATGAGATCATGAGAGGGTGAGCTGTTCCATTGAGGTTGGTCTGAAAGGCTGTTGGTGACTACGGACTGATGTCGTGCCCTTTGTAGTGGTCCTTAAGCCAGCCCAGACAGAACAAAATGGCTCCTCTAGCTCCAGGATCAATCAGTGTGCTGTGCTCGTTTCTTCTTCGTATGTCCCATTTTGGCCATATCTACCTAGTAACAGCTCCAACAGCAATCTGAGCAAAAAGGTAATTCATCTGTGATAAGAGCTCCGTATTTGTTTCCACCAAGGAAAGCTGCCATTGAGCGCTCGGGCCGTCTCTCTCAGCTTTGAAAGCGACTTCGACAGGGACTTATGAGAGAAATGGCAGTTTCTCTCAGCGAGTACTCCATACCTCTCAAGTGTTCTCACGCGGTGGTTATGGTCTCAAGGTTGAATGAAAGATGTTGTGCAGGCCCGATTCCCTCAGGGTCCCCAGGACTTAATATACTTTCAGATCTTCCCGACGCATGCAAAGCTTACGGAGTAGATCCAATGCGATCAGGAACGACGATCTGAAACAATGGCTATCCTTGTGATGTGTAAGCTGAAATCCAATTGTATTCGATGATTTGCGGTCATCCTGTGCACTCACACCGACGATTGAGCTTTTGGATCCGTGCTTCGGTTGAAGAGGAGACATGGCGAGCTAGTCATAGACTGTGCTAAGAGGGAAATCCATGGCCTTTGACCTTAACTGTGCAAAGCAAAACAGTAGCTCATTTATTTAGCAGATAGATTTCAGTGGTGAGTTGAAAATGTTCAGCAGGCACACAGAGTAACAGCTTTTTAAGCTTGTTAGTGTTTAATTCCTTCTCCTTGACAACACTAAGATCATAGAGATAATACTCGCACGCAAGTATGTTGGGAGTTAGGGCCTCTGGAGTTGATTATTTAGAGTGCTTCTCTGCCACAGTATGTTACTGTTTGGTTCGGAAGTGAGTGGGACAAAGCCAAGCTTGAGTAGGAGGCATGATTGTATCTTTTCCCCTTTGGGCAAGTCGCGCATCATCAGTTTTCTGAGGTCTTGGCAACTGCGAAACAGATCTTAACTTCTTGCACCTTCTCTTCCTCTGCTCTGATTCAGAACACTAGCTAATCGTCCTTCTCGCTTTCAACACAGAATCTCCTCGAACATTTTAGGTTCAACTGACCTTTGGTTTCTCCAGCAGTGTTTGAATTCCTCCTTCACGATGGACCAGCAGCCTCCGGTTCAACCCCAGCAACGTCCGCCGCCGTCACTCACAAATCCTCGCTTTACCCTTGAACTAGAGTTCGTTTCTTCGCTCGCAAATCCCTACTATCTTTCCCACCTGGCCGTGACTTATCCGAACCTCCTGGGAATCTCCAAATCCGGCGACGACGGCGACACCGGCACCGAGGCCTCAGACCGCGACGCGCAGGCCTTCGCGGCGTACCTTGCCTACCTCTACTCTTACTGGAAAACACCCGAGTACGCGCAGTTTCTGACACATCCTGGTGCGACTTTACGAGCATTACGACTTCTACAAGAAGAGGCCTTCCGTCGCGACATCATTCGTCCTCAAGTCATCGAAGCTTTAGCGGGGACCGGTCTTGAGGATGGCCAAGGTGGATCGGACCTGGAGGCGGAAAACACAGGGCATAACGAAGGAGATGAAGGGACACAGGTAGACAAGGAAAATACCGATTCGAAGACATGATGGGCTTGCGTCAATCGATAAGCGATTCTTTCGTCAACAGCCCTCACGGCAGTGTCGCGGCATGCTCAGCTCTGAGGTGTTCCGAGGAGAAAATCCAGGGCCCAACTCGCTATTTTACTGTAGACACAGGATCTTCAGTGCTACGGAGCTCCCCTTTCAGTATACCGGGACCGCACCGACAGTATGATCGTGAGGGTGCAGGATGCAGATGTCTGTTCTTAAATACAGAGGATCATGTGTGACCGAGGCATTCCCCCACTTGTGTTAATACCGATTACAACGAAGCTCGGGGCTAGCAAGCCCCAGAAGCTTCATCGTCTCCGAGCATCATACTTTGTCAAATGGATCGCAATGCTATCCCCATTCATCTTGGTCCAAGTGTGGGGTTGAGGGGACTTGGCTCAATTATTGGTGTCCATCCCCATACCTCATGTGATCGTATCTAGACCAAGCACTTTGGTTCAGGTACGGAGTATGGAGTACAGGTCGCGACAAACTCTCAGAAACACTTTCACCCCTTGAAAAGGTAGATAGTCTGAGAAAGAACATGTTACAGTTGAATGTTTGAATTTCCTCGCGTTCGGTTTTCTACGATGTCTTATTCTTACGATAGCCAGTCATCGATAGTTACGCAGGCACTTCTTGTTCGATCAGCTCAGTCTGGATGAAAGCATGCTATTAGACGTCAAATAATATGATCAACAAGGACGTAATGGTATTCTCATCCCAGTAAATTCAAGTAATTCTATGATCCCTTACCTCACCTCGATAGATCTAAGTTGCACAATTGGGACGAGGCTGGTGCGGCTTACGGCGAAGAGTGCCCCAGCCTTAACTCCGTGCGCGACCCAACGCTTGGCTCTCTACTCCGTAAAGTATCTTGGGAAAACACCAAGTCCATTCTCGCTCCTCCTGCGTCATTTCTCCAACGCTCGAATATCTCCCTCCTCTCATCGTCTCTTGTGCAGACGGGCTCCTAGGCACAAGCACGACTTTTTGAATGTACGATCCGATGGATTAACCCCGCATTTGGTGTTTCTATCGATCAAATCTCCTTCATCTCTGCTCCGGTCGTTCTGCCTAATCTTCACACTGGTTTCTGTAGGCTTATACGAAGAGCAGTGCAGCGATCCCGTCCATCCTTGATCGGCCGACTTCCCTATCCATGACATACAAGCCGGCTGATTACTTATCTACTCTACTTGGGACTTCCATCTCAGATAGTGACCACTGGTTTCCCCTCTCCTGATCGCGAACAGCCGTTGTTGACAACCGGTCAATCGGGCCCTCGTATTCCATCCAAGTACCTCATAATTCAATTTTGCAGCCATCTCTTCCAATGGAGAGTGTGCGCCAATCATGTCGGCCTAAACACCAGGTCTTGGTCCTCAAATGCTACCCGCAATACCAGAAAGGAGTCCAGGATGTGAAACCAAATTCCAGTGAACTCTCTTATCTACTCTACTATGTGAGCACGCGGCGGAGCAAGCTGACCAAGGTCGGCGCCTTTCTGGAGAAAAGGGCAGCTCGGGATGTCTGGCGTAACAAGTTAGGGTGAGTTTAAAGCGAGCTTGCCGGCAGTTGCCAACCATCGCGGTCGCAATTTCGCCCGACTGACTTGGGTATTCTACATAGGAATGTACAGGTCACTCTCCAAATCCTTACGGCGCTTATCGAGAAAGTCCCCCGCGATCTTCCTATCTATGCCAGATCGGTGATGACCGTCCTTGAAACCGTCCTACGGTCCGGAGATATCTCCATGATTGAAGAGTCGATATCAACGTTCGAGACGTTCTGTCGGCATCAGGATATGGCCGCGCTATCCGCTGAACAGGATTTCGCCAGTCAATACCGGGAAGTCGTGCGGACGTATGCAGACTTCGCAGACCAGGCCGAGTCCGTCGCTCAATTGAAGACTGCACCGAGTGGTCCGATGGTAACACGTTGGAGGACCGCCGGATTGCGAGCGATCAAAGGCGTGGTTGGTTCCGAAGCAGGTCTCGCAGCGGACGGCGGAGATTCACTGAGGATCCTTCTCCCGGTCATTCTGGAACGTCTTTACAATGGTGACGATAGACTGCTGGTGTCCCTCGAGCTCAGACTGCACGAGTCGGAGAAGAACGAGGCGGCCCTTCGTCCTCGACGGAGAGTTAGTACTGCGACCGTGCAGACAGTCGACGCAGTGGATGGAGATCCTGCATTGGCGTCACAGTCGGCGGCCGACGTTGACAGGCAGGCGGAAATGGACATGCGTTTGCTTGCTCTTCGCTGCTTGGAACGCATAGTCGTGACGGGGAGCAGCCGTGGTCAGATCCGCTTTACTACAAAAGCTGTGCTGCAATTCATCCTGAACAAAGGCCTATTATCCGATGATGGCAATAAACCTGTGGATACGGCTTCGATGGGCGGCTGGGCTACGTCTTTAGTGGAACTCATGGCCAAGTGGTGTCCCGTTCAAGTCCGTTTCATCATCCTGATTGCGGCAATGGAGATGTTGCTCGAGGTTCAGCCCACAGAAGAAACCCTGCAACGCTCGTACGCCCTGATATACGTGATCGATTGGTTGCTCAAATCCCCTGTAAATATGATCGGTCTCAGTGTTATTGACATTCTACTGGGTCTGATGCAATTCATGTCGACTCTGTTATCGCACCCAGCCGGCGCGAAGTCTGCGGAAGAAGGACTGGATGAGAAGTTGAACGATCACGACGTGGTTCTGTCCGCTAAGGAATTGGAGCTGCTTGCGCTACTTCAGAGGACTATCGGAGATCTCACGACACATATTTACTACGGTGATCAGGTCACTGATATGGTCAGGACGATCCTCACTCGCATGAAGCCATCCATCGATAATAAACTCTCACCTGCCACGGCCTTACCGAATCCACCCGACCATACGGAGAGTAATACTAATTCAGCTGGGTTTCCTGGAGAGCTGAATGCGGCGGCCTTCTCGCTGCCTATTGCAAAAGTGACAGCGCTCAAGGCAATCAAGGATATTCTCTCGGTAGCCAAATCTAACAGGCACACAGCCGCTGGAGTAGAGACTAGGAACCCAGTGGGCATACATGCCTGGGAAGGAACACAGTGGCTCTTGCGTGAACCTGACAGAGATACTCGCCACGCGTACATCGATGCCTTCCTCACGTGGTTGAGGTTTGAGACGACTCAGGATGATACCAGGGCTAGATGCGGACCAGTGAAGGGAACAGGCAGTCTCCCAAGACTTGAATTCCCGGAAGGCACTGAGAAGGCTGATAAGCGACCCTTGAATGTGGGTCAGAGGGAGAAAGTCATTATAGCTGCTCAGTTGAACTTCCTCCGACTGTTCCACTTGACCATATACGATATTGCGCTCGACTGCCCTACGGACGAATCCGAGATTCTACTACTTCATCTGCTTCTCACAAGCCTTGTGGAGCGGCTCGGAGTCAATGCTGTCAGATTCGGGCTGCCCATGGTCCTAAAGCTTCAAGAGGATTTAGAAGCCGCGAAGTCCTTGCGTTCTCCAGCTGCCAAGGTGAACGTCGGAAGCTTGGTTCATGGATATCTGTGGGCAATCTGCGAGAAATTCGAGTTGGAAAGCTATAGAGTTGGCAACGAGATTAAGATAGAGATTGACAGGCGGAAACAAAATGGCGTTTGGCTCGACAGGGTGCGTATGCCTGCCATTCGTATCGACGGTATCATCGAATCGAGTGAGAAGTCTCCATGCAACGGCGATGTCACGGCGCAAAGCCAGCTTATCCCTTTCAAGGCCGGTATTGAGGAACTTGTCAACAGAATTGAGGAGGCTTATAATTCCTCCATGACCTCGCCTGCTCACAGCCCTTCGGCATCGCCCGGACGCAACTATGCTCTTCCCGTCTTGGGACATGGAGCCGCAACGGCTAGTTCTTTGAAGTGCAACTTACCGTCATCTATCAAAGAGCAAATGCTCTCACCATGGTCCAGAGAGGCTTGTCTAGCGGCCGCTGAGAAGGAGAAGGCAGAGGCTATGTCTATCAATGGGTCAAGACATGGTACACTAGGCTTGCGTAATTACGCCGCCTTGAATGGCGCCGGTAATAGCTCTCATTCCATTGCTACCTCGGCCCATCAGAGCGCCATCGGTGCTGCAGCAGGTCTGCAACATTTCCGACGCATGAGCGCCGACTCGCCGGGTACACCTGTGAATGGCTCGGGCAGAGAGTCACCGGTGCGCGTCACCGAACTGAGACGGGTTCTTTCCGTGAATGTGGAGGGCAATGCTCGCCGGTTGAGCCCACTCCGTGGGCGGCTGGATGCTTCGAGTGGCAGTATGGTCTCCTCGAGTAGTGAGAGCATGGTCAGTGGCTTTTCGTTGTCTGAATATGATGCGGATGGCAACTCAATCAGACCACAGTCCGTTAGGGATGGTCGATTGTCCGCCAACGGAGACGGCATGGAAACTCCTAAGGCCTCTTCGATGGCTGTGAACGGCAGGGGGTCTCGGCAGTCATCCTTATCGTACAACTTGCGGTCCGATGGCATCCCTCCGGTGCCGCCAATCCCGCCATCCATAAGTATCCCCGGAGGGTTCTCGAACGACTCTCGGCGTTCATTGTCGAATCCCGAGCGACCCTCGACCGCTCCCGGACCTCGTCAGGTTCTCACCAACGGGAAACAAGGGGCATTCTCTGCGGATAACGAGAGAACCTTGAGCAGACACAAGAGCCGTTCCAGCACTAACCTCGCGGCCGCGGCTGATTCAAATAAACCTTCATACGTGACTGACGGAGGTGCTCCCGACGCTGCCTTGCGTCGTGACGTGCAGAATCTCATCAACGGATTTCTGTCGCCGATGGATGCCGAGTTGAGGCACGGCGGAGCCAATGCCCCTGGCCGCAGGGCTAGAAGCACGCATGCTGGCAGAAGGAGTGCGACTGGAGGGATCGGACGTCCTCCTTATTAGGCCCAAGTTCATCAAGATGATGACTGTCAATCCTCTTGCGCAATTCTCTACTTGTTCTCTTCACCTCCGGCCACAGGCCGCCATTGCCACCGCCATTGCCACTCGACTATGCCGATTAGCATGCCTATAATCTTATACCTTTTTGTCATTCTCCGACCTCGTTGCCATAACATCTCGTTTGTCCAAAATCTTCTTTCCTGAGCATTTTTTAATCTACTAGGCGATTTGTCTTTTCTATCTTGGCTCCGTCATGGCGTATTCGCATATCATGTATCGACATCTGCTTATAGAGTTTGCCAGTTCTGAGTACTCCCTTGCCCTTTTCTCTTCTCTTTGCATCTTTCAGCGCCGGATCACAGAACATACCATGGTTGGGTAGCTCAGCGGGCCCATTTATTGTCTGATGTGAATAGGCGGGGATGGTATCTTGTATGTATGTAGATTTATTGTGGAGATATACATATTTGCATGTCTTTTGAATAACGTAGGAGCAAGTGTCGCGTCACTCTGGGTATATATAACTAAAAGCTGCGATACATAACAGACACGACAACATAATTAATCCAAAGAGAGAATGTAGAAAATCAACCGAGATATGGTCAGCCGCTCAGTTTACATGCCAGTCTGTTTGAGCAGAGCATTATCCGGAGGAAGCTCCACCTCGACAGGCCCAAAATACTCCTTGAAGACATTCTCCAGCGTCTCCTCAGCCAGCTGCATATGACCGCCAGGAACAGTCCTAAAGTCCAGCTTTCCCTGTTCATCCAGCGCCTTCAACCCCAACCAATCCTCCTTATAAAGCCGCCTCTCCTTAAGCGGCGTCACCAAGCCCGTCGTCCTATTCACCTCCGCAAACCACGCACTCTCCTTCGGATTCACCATGGTATCATCCTCAAACAAATACATCGCAAAGCGATTTAGTCTCCGCAGATTTTTAGCGTAGCTCTCATTCTTCAGCCCCCGCTCGTTATTGATATCCGCCAGGAAATTGCTGTGCTGGAGGTACGCGTCCAGCTCCTCCGGGTCGCGGAAGTACTGCGCCGGCACGAGTTTCGATTGCGTGAGAGCTGACCACCGGCCCGCGCGCAGCAGCGCCTCCGCGCCCCGGCAGATCCAGTCGCTCCACGCGCACTCCTGGAACTCGGCGATGCCGTTGTGCTGGCTGCCGAAGGTGACGAGGTTGTGGACGGGGGGGTTGTTGCAGCGCTCGATATATCCGCGCAGGAACTGGCCGCCTTGTGAGAAGCCCAGTGCGTTGACGGCGGGGGCGGTGGAGAGGATTGGGTCCGCGAGAAGCTGGGCGCAGACGAGCGCGATTTGCTCGGTGAGGTTGCCGAGGAAGGTTGCCTGGCGGTCGGCGCTGGCGGTGTCGCCGAGGTGGATGAGGTGGACGTAGGTTCCGGGGTTTGTGGACTCGGCGAGCGCGGCGACTTCTTTCAGGCCGGTGCGTTGGAAGTCGTCGCCCAGGCCGTGCCAGATTATTAGCGGGAGGGGGG
>JACBAD010001859.1:0-32256 GCA_014281905.1 Aspergillus hiratsukae | reverse complement strand
GGGGGGTATCTACACTCCGTCTGGGGTACGACGCAACGTAAATCTCTGAGAATGAAGACGCTGCGGACAATTCGATATTCAAGACTTCAAGGTACCAACGACCAGTGAGAATGTAGTGAAGGAGAGGTGGGCCCTGAGTTGTCGAAAAGATACCCTCCGGTTCAAGTTGAAAACCAGCTGGATATGTTGCGGCGAGTGAACTACGGGACACGAGGGCCGCCAAGCACGCGACCCTGGACAGCCGATCAGGCCCAATTTCCTGCGGGGAAATACGCTCGCGCAAGTAAACTTGTGTTGCTTCGTCGTCGTCCAGATCCTCCGTCTGCATTCACTATATTAAGAAAGTGATCTTTGTATTCCGATTCTGCTAGACCTCTAATTGCACCTCAGCCTCTCACCAACTCGGTCGAACAATCCCTTCGTCGCTTCCTCCGTCCGCACCCGCACCATGGTGGACAGCAAGATTCCTGAGCCGGGACCAGCCAAACTGAAGCGCAATGCAGGTCCAGACGAGTGGCTGGAGGCAGCCAAAGATTGCAAGTATCTGTCCGAGCAACACATGAAGCAACTTTGCGAGATCGTCAAGGAGTACATGATGGAGGGTGAGTCCGCTCAGGGGATCAAGGGATATGCTCCGGCTCTAACAAAGTCTCTCTGAAGAATCCAACATCCAGCCCGTATCGACGCCGGTCACGGTTTGTGGCGACATTCACGGCCAATTTTACGATTTGCTTGAGCTTTTTCGGGTATCGGGCGGAATGCCAGACGGGTCTGAGGTGGAGCCTCCGAAGACGCAGTCAGCTGTCATTACATCGGAAGATATCGAACCTCCGTCCACGATCTCAGATCCCAAGCTACGAAAGAAGTTGAGAAATTCGTCTGCGCCGGAGGAAGGAGGCGAAGACTCCAGTGCGAGCCAAAGTAACCGGTCCTCGAGCGCTGGCTCGAGAGATGTCGAGCTCAAGCGCAACTTTGTATTCTTGGGTGACTATGTCGACCGTGGATACTTCAGTCTAGAAACCCTGACATTGTTATTATGTCTCAAAGCCAAGTGAGTCCTCGCGCGAGCTCCCCATGCCACGTGCCAGGACTGACTTTACCAGATACCCTGATAGGGTGACACTGGTCCGCGGAAATCACGAGTCTCGCCAGATTACGCAGGTGTACGGGTTCTACGAGGAGTGTTTTCAGAAGTACGGAAATGCCTCTGTATGGAAGGCTTGTTGTCAAGTGTTTGATTTCATGACATTGGGTGCCATCATCGACGGTAGAGTGTTGTGTGTGCACGGAGGATTGAGTCCAGAGATAAGGACCTTGGACCAAGTTCGTGTGGTTGCCAGAGCCCAAGAGATTCCGCACGAAGGCGCTTTCTGTGACCTTGTGTGGTCAGATCCAGACGATGTGGAAACATGGGCTGTCAGCCCCAGAGGAGCAGGTCAGTTTCGTGTTCATGGACTTCAGGTCAAAGACTTACAATTCATAGGTTGGCTGTTCGGTGACAAGGTGGCCGACGAGTTCTGTCACGTCAACGACTTGACATTGATCGCCCGAGCGCATCAGTTGGTGAATGAGGGCTACAAGTATCACTTTGCGAACCAAAATGTGGTTACGGTCTGGAGTGCGCCCAACTATTGTTACCGATGCGGAAATCTGGCGTCCGTCTGCGAGATTGGTGACGACCTGAGACCGACGTTCAAGTTGTTCAGTGCTGTCAGCGACGACCAACGACACGTTCCGATATCGCGGCCGGGCCGCAGCGAGTACTTTTTGTAGAATACCTCTTTCGCGCTCTCCCTTTTGGCATATTTTCTGAGATTACGGGAGATACCTGATCCGCATCGACGCTGGCGTCCTAGTATGCTTGATGGTCTGTCTTTTTGCCAGCGTGGGCAGTGATGATGATTTATATAATGATCTTAGACCCCACTAACGATACTTCATATTTGCCCAAGAGGGCAGCATGGTTACTTGCTTCATCGGCTTGTATGCATCCACTTTGATACCTTGCATGCGTGCAATAGACTCATCCGTCCGTTTCATTCTACCTGCTGAGTAGCAGTCTTGCGGTAGAGATCTGGAATCATCCTGCTCATGTAAAGTATGCTCTCCACGCAGCGCGCTTGGCACGTGTTACAATACTTTGCATAGCTTCAATAGCTGGAAATGTCTTGTTCCACGTCGTTATGCCGGTTCTCCTGCTCACAGTTGATTGGCCGGCACTTGACCGAGGCACCATCTACCGATTACCCGGAATACATCCCGAACTTACGGGATCCGTTCCGGCCCCGGGTCCGAGTATGCCATAAAGAAGCAGACCATGGCCCCAAAATCCGGGGAAAGGGTCCTTCTCCAGTTCAATCACTATTCTCTTACTTTTCCATACTCGACTCATTCAATGTCCGAGAAAATCGACGTGCTCATCTGCGGGAGCGGATCCGCAGGCCTGTGCGCCGCGACATGGCTCGCGCGGTACGGCATCCGGTGTAAGGTGCTGGAGCGGCGCGACGGGCCCATGACGATGGGCCAAGCAGACGGCGTGCAGTGCCGGACGGTCGAAATCTTCGAGAGCTTTGGGATTGCCGAGGAGCTGCTGCGAGAAGCGTACCATGTGCTGGAGGTGGCGTTTTGGGCGGAAGCCGATGATGGATCTGGATCTGATTCTGGGTCGAACTCGATTAAGCGCACTGGGCGGACGGCGGATACGCAGCCGGGTCTATCGCATCAGCCGCATGTTATTCTGAACCAGGCAAGGATTAATGGGCTGCTGATTGAGAAGATGCGCGAATGGAATGGTCAGGAGATTGACTACGGGTATACTGTGACTGGTGTCGAGGTGGATGGCCAGCTGGCGGCCGATCCGCGGGCGTATCCTGTCAGGGTGACTGCTGAGAAGAATGGGGAGATTGAGATTTTTGAGGCTAAATATGTGCTTGTATGTCATTTGTTTCTTGGTATAAGGCAATCTCTGACGTCTCTAGGCTTGCGACGGTGCTCACAGCACCGTTCGGAAATCACTCGGCTACAACATGATTGGAGACAGCACGGACGCCGTCTGGGGTGTCATGGATATGATTCCTCGCACCGACTTCCCCGACATTCGCAAGAAGGCCACCATCCGCTCAAAAGCAGGAAACCTGTTGATCATCCCCCGGGAAGGTGGCAGTTTGGCTCGCTTCTACATCGAGCTGCCGGCCGGCACAAAGCCCAAGGAAGTCAAGCTTGAGCATCTCCAACAGGCCGCAAAGAACATTCTCAGCCAGTACACGATTGAGTTTGTCGAAACCGTCTGGTGGTCTGCGTATTCCATTGGCCAACGCCATGCGGATTTCTTTCACAAGGATTACCGCGTCTTCCTCGCCGGCGATGCCTGTCATACCCACTCCCCCAAAGCTGGTCAGGGGATGAACGTTAGCTTGCAGGATGGGTACAACATGGGCTGGAAGCTAGGCACTGTCCTAAAGGGATTGGCGTCGCCTTCCCTGTTGGAGACATATGTCCTGGAACGCCAGAAGGTGGCGATCGATCTGATCAACTTTGACCGTTATTTCGCCAAGCTCTTCTCCTCGGGTGGCCAGACTTCCCCCACTGAGTTCCAGGAGGGGTTTATCAAGGCTGGAAAGTATACTGCCGGAATGACGGCGCGGTATGAGAAGTCACCGATCACTTCCGACGTGGACGAATCAGACACGCTTTCGACAAACGTTGTTGTTGGTATGAGACTGCCCAGCGCTCAAGTCGTGCGCTTCAGTGATTCGAAGCCCGTGCAATTAGCCCAGTCGCTCAAAGCCGACGGCCGTTGGCGAGTGATGGTTTTCATTGGAGACATTAGCGTAGCGGAGACGAGGACCAAGTTGAAAGCTGTAAGTGACACTCCTCATAGTGCTGTCTTGAACGGGTTTGCTGATCTCATAGTAGATTGGAGACTATCTCGGCTCAACAGAGGGTCCTATCCAGACATTCCGCCCGAAGGGAGAAGATATCGACAGTCTTATTGAGCCCATTCTGGTAGGTCATGGCAAGCGCCATGCCGTGGAATTGGAACAGATCCCCGAGTGCTTCTACCCTGTGACTGGAAAGCATCGAATTAGAGGCGAGTCTCAGAAGTTCATCAGACAACTCCATAAGACGTGCTAACGATCATCAGACCTCCACAAAATCTACTACGACGACGAAAGCTATAACAAGGGTCATGGTCACTGCTATGAGCATCTCGGTGTAAGTCCCGAGAAGGGCGCAATCGTGATTGTCCGTCCAGATCAATGTGAGGATCCTAATCATCTATCCGACTAGCCAATACTGATCTTGCCCAGATTTATCTGCCGTGATGAGTCTGGATGACTATCCGCAGATCGGAAAGTTCTTTGCGGGTTTCCTGACACCTCAGCTGCCTGTAAGCAAATGTGATTTGACTTGATTATAACAGTCATATGCCAGTGACATTTTGTCGACTTGTATATAGTTCTGTATGAGCCTGTATATATCAATGCTGCGAGCGATAGGCAACTGCTTTGTCTTAAGAGTTGATCCATCAAGATGTGGGGTATGTGGGCGATAAGATCATAAGAGCTTGAGCACCCCGCATTCTCGTCAAAGGAAGATTGTAAAGCTGATCTTCTGGCACAATCTGGAGGCTCAAACCTGTAATGTGAACACGGCTGCCTATAGCATCGGGAAGATCACTCGGGTCAGTTCTCGTATAACATGAGTCATCCAACCTCAGCTGAACGAACAGAAAGGCAGAGTACTTAACAACCAAAAGTTCGAGACCATTGTCTCGTCCCAAACATATACAACATCGCGATACCCTCTCAAATCGAATATCGACCATGACGAAATCTCCTGATTTCATCGTCCCCCATCATCTCGCTGAATACAACGTCCCTCTGCCCGAATTCGCCGCGTCCAAACCACATCTAACAGATTTCGTCGTCGGGGGGCTCGTATATTCTCAATCCGTCGAAGCAGAAGACGACGCCCCAGAATTAACAAGCGAAAAGCGAAAGCCGCGCACCCGCGTTCTGCTCCTCCAACGCGCTGCCACAGACTCCTACCCCGGTCTCTGGGAAGGACCAGGAGGGATGTGCGAGCGCACCGATGCCACGCTGCTAGCCGGCGTAGCGCGCGAAGTCTTTGAGGAGACGGGGCTGCACGTTTCCAGATTTGTTGATTTGATTGCGGTTGACGAGTGGGTGCGGATTTTGCGGAATGAGTTGCACCGTGTAGCTAAGTTCACGTTTCTGGTTGAGGTGCATGAGGCGAGTAGGATAGCGGGTGTGCCATCTGAGGACGTGGTGGTGGGAGTTGCGCCGGAGCGCTGGGAGGATGGGGTGAAGTTGGAGCAGGCTGAGCATCAGGCTTTTGAGTGGGCGACGGAGGAGGAGGTGCATGAGAGTTTAGAGTCAAAGGGCAAGTATAAGTTTCTGAAAGATCAGGGGTTGAATTTGGTGAAGGGGTTTGAGTTGCTGAAGAGGGCTACGTCGGCTGAGGGGGAAGTTGAGGATAATACAGACAAGGCCGCCTGAGGCTTGCAATTTGCAAGGGATCTTCTCCTCGCTTATGTGTTATAGAGCATTTTCTGAGACAGTTACATGCATTCTGATACGCAGTCTTGGAAATAAGTAAAGAGACGTTAAAAATCCCCTTGGGGGGGCCAACCACCTAGACTATATTGTCTTCCACCGGCAAAGCTCCCTCAGCTTGCATTTGCAGGGCGACCTCGTCGACTCGCTTCCATACGCGCAGTAGGTTACCACCTGCGACCTTGGCAGCATCCTCATCACTGACACCCCGTCGTAGAAGCTCTGCGATCAAGTCGGGGAATTTGGACACATCCTCTAGACCCCGAGGGACGGTCGGGATACCATCAAAGTCGCTACCTAGACCAACATGGTCGAAGCCAATCAGACCTCCAATGTGCATAATATGATCCGCAACTTTTCCAAGAGTAGCGTGCTCCATATCAGTCTTTGGTAGCTCATCTGGGTTGTCCGACGCGGTACAAGAGATGAAACCGGGTGAGAAGTTGACCATAACCAGCGAGCCTTTTGCCTTGACGAGCTCTAACACGTCATCGGGAACGTTACGAGGATGGGGACAGATCGCGTACGCAGAGCTGTGACTATATATTACCGGCGCACGACTGCCGGACCAATTGTCCTTACCCGCACCAAGGACGTCTCGCATAGTGTCCACACTGACGTGAGCCAGATCGACTATCATGCCCATCCGGTTCATCTCATAGACAAGATCCTTTCCAGCTTCGCTGACCCCGTGCCAGTGCGGAACGGCCTTTTTGATACTGCCGTCGGGCTGTTCGGTCACAGCGGCATCCGCGTAACGATTGTGGCAGTTGTGCGTCAATGTGGCGTACGACACCCCAAGGTTATAGAAATTTCGCAACAGAGCCAAGGAGTTGCCGATAGAGTGGAGGCCCTCGATTCCATAAGGAGAAATGATCTTGCCATCCAGGAGAGCTTGACGGGCAGTTGTTCCATTCGGAGGTGAGGAAAATGTGTCAGGGTAGGCTTTTGCCAGGCGTGACATGACGTCGACTTGTTCAAATGTTTGACGGACGCCTTTTAATTAGTTATTAGCAAGAGCCCGAAATTCAAGTACTTGATATGCCTACTCGTTGTATACGTTGCGTCAGAGAAATCCTCCCAATTCTTAGGACACCCGACATATACACTCCAAAAGGTACCACCGACTTTGCCCTTGGAAAGTCGCGGCAGGTCAACATGGTATTTGAGATTCCCTTGAGTGAAAGGAACAGTGAAGTTGTCCGCATTAATCTTGTTGTTGAAAAGGGCCCGAATGACGAAAGGAAGGTCATCGTGGCCATCTGTATAGCTGTCAGTATGCTCGCGCGACTGAGTTAGAAAGATCGTACCAATCAATGGAGTATCTGACAGAATCTTGTCGACTCTCTGCTCAATGCTTAGAGGGGCGCTCAATTTGGGAGACGCCGTCGTGAAAACAACAAGGCATGCCAGTATGAGTGTCACTGCCAGACGTCCAAGATAGCGAGCAAAGGATGATTTCTCGGAAATTTGGACTTGTTTCTCTTCATCAATCGAGTATGTCTCAGCATATTGTTTCTTCTCAAGAGACATCTTGCTAGTCATCTGATGGTATATCATAGAGGTCAATCGGCATCAAGAAGAATCATGTTGAGAAGACGGTTACACTCTTGCACCCACAGCATTAAAATTGAGACTGGGCTGACAAATACAATCGATAGCACAGATAGTTGATGATTTCTATCTTCAAGCAATCATGTCATGCTATCTCCCATCCTCCATCTACACTAGAGCAATTAACACGCTCTCAAAGATAATTGATGAAGCTTATCAGTGTTTGGTCAATTCAGGTCGATAAATGCCTTATCTCAGGTTGAGATTGACTATCAAGGGGCGGAGACCGTGGCTCATCATACAGCATCTGTTCTCGGGGGATTTTGTTCTTGGAGGACGACCATAGCAAGAACATATTGAATAATAAATTTTGTTCATTATTTATAATTATAGAGACTACGAAGTATATTGAACTGTTCTTCGTCGGCTGATTCTTGCCTGAGGTGTCTAAGGCACCAGAAGCACAAAATGCGGGGACCAATCAGAGTTGATCTGAAGGGAAAATTCCATCCGATCGAGTGCCTCACAGCAACCTCCTTGATCAACAATCTCTTTAGAGTCGAAATATCCGGGTAAATCGTCAATTGTGCAAGTTTATTATTACTCGCCTGCTGCTTTCACCTC
This sequence comes from Aspergillus hiratsukae, assembly GCA_014281905.1. Lineage (NCBI taxonomy): Eukaryota > Fungi > Ascomycota > Eurotiomycetes > Eurotiales > Aspergillaceae > Aspergillus > Aspergillus hiratsukae. The sequence continues at coordinate 24,499 of JACBAD010001859.1, read as the reverse complement.
TGAATGTAGCTGCTTACAAAGGAAGAGACTCCATTTGTGCCCCTCTTGGCTTTTCCCCACTTGGTCCGATCGCCCTCCGTCAATCAATTCTATCCCGCCTTCTCAAAATTCTCTCCGCGAATTGCGACTGAATATTGGCGCGGCAGCTTAAAAGAGAAGGGTTTGCACTGCTGTATCGGTTCTTCTGAATCATGATGGCAGAGCACTCCACGACCGAAGGTTTGACAGAATAGAGACCCTTCCAACAATACCATGCTGACCGATAGCTTGCTATAGGTCTTCTGGCCTTCTGGCATTCCTACCGTCTACTGTTCCTTGTCGCTCTCTCTACCGTCTTCGTAGCTCTCCGATTTTACCGTAAGCTTCAGTCCAGAACGAAAACCACGGCCTCGTCTTCGGTTCCGCCATCACCTCGAAGCCAATCCCCCGAAAAGACAGAAAAAGGCGTCTCTCTTGAGAGCAGCAACCCAGGGACAACACAGAAGGCTGAAGGGCAACTCACCGTGGCCAATGGCCCAGCAAAGGGCACTTCAGGTCCGAAGAGAGTTACCGGTAAAAAACCATCGAAGGTTGCTGGACGACGAGGACAAAAAGAGGATGCGGAGCCCCTCTCCTTTATCCAACCCATCATATTTTTCGCTTCTTTGACTGGCAACACCGAAAGATATGCCAAAATACTGCTGGAGGAATTGCGCGCTGCGGCGCAAAAGCGGGCTGACTTGCAGGATCGCGAGCGTGGCCTTCTGCCCCCTCAGATCCACGAACTCTCCTATATCGATCTCGACGACTACTTCACCTCTGCACCGAAGCCTCCGCCAAACTCACCCGGTACACGCTACGTATACTGCTTATTGATCCCCACATACAACATCGACAGTATCCTGAATACGTTCCTTGACCATCTCAACGAGACTCATAATGACTTCCGCATCGACACAGGCTCATTGTCAAGCCTGGCCGGTTACTCTGTTTTCGGATTTGGTGATAAGGAAGGCTGGCCTACTGAAGAGGAAGGCTTTTGTTCTCAAGCCAAGGAGCTGGACAAATGGATGGCCAAACTCACGAGGCGGAAACGAGCATATCCTTTGGGATTGGGCGATGTTAAAAGTGACGCTGAATCCTCCTTGAAAGAGTGGTCTCGGGGATTGCAAGACATCCTTTTTGACATTCTCGAGAATGGCGGACTAGGAGAAGGCGTACCTGGCAGTGGTGATCCCGTTGAGAGTGACGAGGAATTGGACGATGAAGACGTTGACAAGAGCAATGCTCAAAACGTCATGGACTTGGAGGATATCAAGTTTGGAGGTGACCAGAATTCAGCCGGCTCTCCAATTCCCGTGGATTTTACAACCACCGGAAAATCGCCCTCTGGCCAATCAACTGGGAAGGAGATGGTTCCCAAGACATCACCCACATACGCTGCTCTAACGAAACAGGGCTATACAATCGTCGGCTCTCACTCCGGTGTCAAGATCTGCCGTTGGACCAAATCTGCACTACGTGGTCGAGGCTCGTGTTACAAGTTCTCCTTCTACGGTATTCGGTCGCATCTTTGTATGGAGGCTACACCATCGCTCTCTTGCAGCAACAAGTGTATCTTCTGCTGGCGCCACGGTACCAACCCAGTCGGAACTACTTGGCGCTGGAAAGTGGATTCTCCTGAATTGATCTTCCAGGGAGTCAAGGAGGGCCATTACAAGAAGATCAAAATGATGCGCGGCGTTCCTGGTGTGCGAGCCGAGAGATTCGCAGAGGCCATGCGCATCCGACACTGTGCCTTGAGTTTGGTCGGCGAACCGATTTTCTATCCTCACATCAATGAATTCCTGGATATGCTGCACGGCGAACACATCTCCAGCTTCCTGGTATGCAATGCTCAACATCCTGACCAGCTCGAAGCCCTTCGCCGCGTAACCCAACTCTACGTGTCCATTGATGCAAGCAACCGTGAGAGTCTACGGAAGATCGATCGTCCTCTCCATCGGGATTTCTGGGAGCGCTTCCAACGTTGCTTGGACATCCTACGGGAGAAGCGCCATATCCAGCGCACCGTTTTCCGTCTCACCTTGGTCAAGGGATTCAACATCGACGATGAAGTCGTCGGCTACGCAAATCTGGTGGAAAAGGCTCTTCCATGTTTCGTCGAAATAAAAGGTGTAACATACTGTGGCACAAGCACCAGTGCTGGAGCTGGCTTGACAATGCAGAACGTACCGTTCTACGAAGAAGTCGCCCAGTTCGTCACTGCTCTCAACGCCGAGCTGCAGCGCCGTGGCCTGAAGTATGGTATCGCTGCGGAACATGCGCATAGTTGCTGTGTGCTGATTGCCTCAGAACGGTTCCACGTCAACGGCAAATGGCATACTCGGATCGATTATGATCGATTCTTCGAGCTTTTGGAGAAGGAGAAGGCCGATGGGACGACTTTTACTCCCGAGGACTACATGAGGGAAACCGAAGACTGGGCATTGTGGGGTAATGGTGGTTTCGACCCGAACGATGAGCGTGTATACAATAAGGGCAAGAAGAAGAATCTGCAGATCACGGCGGAGCCTTGAGGAGAGATGGCAGTGTTCTGTGTCAAGAACTACATACATCCTGAGCCCTTCTAACGGCAAGTACAATTGAAAGGCATGATTGCCACATGCTCGTGCATCCACAGGACGGTTCCGGGAGGGCGATCAGCTTCCCACAGGGCGTTGGGCTCAATCTGGCGTCCGGTTCATCGGTCCTGCGGCGAGCAGAACAACGATAGAGACCACCCTCGAGTCACGAGGGTCTGAACTAGTGGTCGCTCGTTTGGTGGAAACCTCGAATTCAAAAAGCCAAGCTTCTCCCTGCTCATTCTATCTCTCGTTCTCCCTTCCCTATATTTCCACCGCAGAGCCCGTTCCTTACGAGCGCCCCAGGAGCACCTCAACAGCACACGCTCAGTTCAAATCCACTAGAAAACAATTGCCGAGGCGTCTTCATCAGACTCCCCATGAAGAAGGTTGGGATCTGTGAGGCTTATAATGTATGAGATTGGGGCGCTCCCTTGTCATAGCTTTCCCTACGACAGGGGTGGCATCGCATAAAACTGATGGAATGAGGACATAGTGGAGGAGCTTTAGAGTGAGAACTCCCACGACAGATGTAAAACCTCGCTAGTTAGCCCAGAATCAATGAGACAGTTACCAGGGAATTCTATATCTACGGAGCCAAACAAAGCATCTGTCAGAATTACGGCGCCGATTGGCGAGGACCGGCAGGGACGATGGCTACTTAGTAGTGAGATTTGAACCTCTACGGCTAACAATGAGGATTTTATTACAACCATCTACTTAGAACAGCTATAGCGGATCGTGTCTAAAAGCTGCAGACATAGCCGTTTTCTCAGAGCACTTGAATGTTTTCTCCCCTACGGGACACACCATGGTCCGTGGCTGACCCTCACTGTAGAACTACTGCTTCGTTGCATCTTTCAGATCAAGAGTTAACGCCGATCATGGCTCTGCTGCCTTAGATCGTATCGAAATTCCTGTAATTCAAAATCTGCCAAAGATATTCTTCAAACTGAAGAGACATATGGTCTTCTACAGTCATCCCGTCTAGTATTTGCGCACCTGCATCATGCTCGAGGCGGGTTCTTCGCAGGACAAGGCGCCACGATGTATACCGGAAACTCAACCTCCAGGACTCTAGTCAAGACCTAGATTCACAGAGAGTTCAAACCTCAGTCCTGATTGAAAAAGAACAAAAGGGAAAAAGAGGGTCCGTCTTACATTTGCCAACCCAAACAGGAACCCAAGCCGTATCTGGAGCTTGTAACCGCGGTGGATATTACAGGTTTCGAACGTCGGTGTTAACGAGTACGGTAGGGGATGATGTTTCCACAAGTCTTTATCAAGGCTCACTGTCGATCCTGCTGGTGTGCCACCGGCATAGGCTCGCTTGCGCATGTTGCTCACTGTTTGCAGGACGTAGAGATATGTCCTGGTTTCAACAGATCCATGTGCTCGTACCTCGGTCGTTTCGATGAGCATTGACTGGAAGTCGTTCAAGACGAGGTCGCAGCCGGGCCCGTTGATTCTTGTTATGGATATCGCCATAGGGATGGGTTCGCCGAGGAGGAGGCAAGCTCCGTCTGAGAGTCGGACGTCAATCTGATAACTTGTCGGGATGGGTTTCTCTAGATCCGGGTTGAGGATGACTGAACGCCTTTCTATGAGGGGGTGTGAGGGAGGGTTAAAGTCGGTAACCGGATAGAAGGTTATACCTCGAGACTAGTGACGAGATTTAGATCGTTAGATGTGGCTTTGAGCTTTCTCTTTACCTTTATAAGTAACATGGGATGGGGGCCGCACAAGTGTAATAATCTCTGAGCTCTTTATTATTGTACTGGTGCTGATGGTTGCTTTTAGCGAGTAGGTGATCTCTCCAGCGGTTTCTCGAGCCCTAATAGTGGAAGGTGGAAGTCTCCGAAGTAGATGTATAGTTTGATAATTCTTTTTCGGTAGGTTCCCACAACTGCCCCGAGAGCGATTTCCTTCCATACTGGTCCTATAGCATTCCGAGACTTGAGGAAACTAGAATTGCAAAAAGTTGTTAGCCGCAAGTTTCAAGTCTTAGGCAGGGGCACATTGCCTACTGGGATGGAGAATGAAAAGGCATATGTTCCGTGACCGAGAGTGAAGTACCGAGCCATGTCAGGTTCTCCTTGAGGAGGAAAGACTTGCTGCGCCTTCTGAAACAACTGAGAAGTATTAGCACCACGCGCGGCATTCCATAGCCAGTATGGAGTTTAGAAACATGCCTGGTGCGATTCCGTGCGCTTCCCTGAGCCCAGTCTGGACAATGCTAAGCCGGAGAGGGTAACCTGTATCGCTGATACATCGACCGATGATTTGTTATGAAGAATGACGCGGCCAGAGACGGTGTCCCGGTTTGTATAGGTTGCCTCCCTCTTATCCAATTGTATCTGGACGTCTATTCGAGAAGATAAAGAAAAGCAGTGTCCTAAGCGGGACAACATGAAGGATGAAAGTACCACTGACAGCGGACGAGTCTGAATTATTCAGGCAATTATCTTCTACCAGACCAGACATGACCAGAATATATCCCCAGGAAAGGGATTGCCACCGAAAGACAAAAACATCATGAGCCGGAAATTTTTCTTGTTCAATGTAGCTAAGTGGATATAATGGATTGTTTCCTAGACGCTTTGACAGCCCTACCCTCATCTGGAGGTCCTGTTGAGTTTCAGCTCACCTGAACACCATGCCTTTGTGTAGCAGTTTTTATCTAGTTAGACTAAGATGAGGCCCAGATGGGCCGTGACATCTCGATAAGACTCCACTTCATACTGAGATTACTGAATGCCAAGTGCCCGAAAGCCGACTATATTTATCTTTCACCACGACTGGCTCGGCGTAAGAATGGAGCGATGGAGTCGCAAATTAGGTGCGCTATCCGATCTCAAGATTACCTGCATAAACGTAAGAACGGATATGTTTTGTGCAGTGTAACCTTATATTATTCCCTTGCATTGGTTGATCTTTACTTTTAGTTACTTTTACTTTTGAGTCATCCTGAGCTGAATTCCATAGCCCCAGCCTCCAGGAAGGTGGCGCGGAGACTGTGGGGACGGAGTAAGACAGGCTTGATTCTCTCAGAGGTTTTTGCTTCTCAGATGCTGATTTGACTTCTCCCCTTGCCAGATGCCATGTTTGGGCATACTGAAGTGTTCTTTCCATAGAAGCACATCGGGGGAGTGATTCGAAGCTTGTATGGCCGTCAATCGATCGACTCCAACGGAACAGGGGTTTCAAGCCAAAAGAGAAAAAGTACAAGAACAATGGAGGCCTCTTCAGGCAAAGGGCGGCTGCTGGCCAAGCACTATTCGGCGGTATGTTCTGCTAGTCCATTATGGGGCCGTCCTCCTAATGTTTCTGAAGTGTGATGCATGTCATTCTCGAAAGGTACGGAGGAGATACCCAAACAAGCCATGTTCAGTCAACTATAGCCTTGAACATCCACCTACTATCAAATTTCTCCTGCATCATTCAAACCTATTTCTGATCATTGCTATAGGTGCGATGTGACAGGAATAATCCTTGCGGGAACTGTCAGGACCAAAGAACTCCGTGTACTCGCCGACGGAACAGGAGACGATTACCAAAGAGAATTTCACTCCACGCAGAAATGACAAGTGGTGCGCTTCAGCCGAACCGTTCGACTTCACCAGACGCTCGTCGTGGTTCTATCTTCGAGATCCGGCAAAACGACAAGTCTGCAACAGATAACATCCTTTCCGAGATGGACGACTACAATATGTCGTTCAGGATCAGGGAACAAAGAAATTACCTATATCCAGATAGAGAGCAAGAGCTCCATAGATGGATCTTGTTAGTTCCGCTGACAGATGCCCAGTTGATGAGACGGCGCCCACTAGACCTTGTACAGGGTCTTACCAGGAACAGAATTCAAGTTATCGAGTCAGCATTCTATGTCGCAAGCCAACTTTCGCAGAGTATTGGAGGATTCGAGAGCCGGCTAGATATCAAAGGAGCTAGCGAGGAGCAGCCAGAGATACCGTCGGTTGAATTTCTGACTTGGATGTTGAATGGTAAAATGGTTACCTCTGATGGGCTCTTTGATATCATGGAATACTGACTTAATCTCATAGACCTCGGGGGCAATAGATTCGGACCCTTTGTGTTGGATTACTTCAAACACGTGTCTCGATCAACACTTAAGCATATGGGACTGTCGCTTCTTCGCAAGACCGCGTCTCCCCATGACACTCTCCTTTACACGGTCTGCGTCAATTCCGTGGCCTACAAGTTTATAAGCTGTCTGTTGATGAATGAAGATGATGACGAGCTTTCGAAGATGCTACAGGAACGTGCTGTAAAGTACAAGCGAACGGCCCAGGCCGCGTTGAGGAGAATCCCCCTCTTGACTTCGACTTCACTTGCACTTTTACAGGCCACCCTTTGTGGTGTAAGTCGCAAAGACCCGTTACCTCTGTTGCCATCTGATGAGGGAGCAGATTTTTCTATGCCAGGGGTCAGGCGAGACTCAGCTGTGCTGTGATTTGACACGTATTGCTTGCAAGGTTTGCGTCGATCTCGGCCTCCACGCAGCCGCCAATTGGCAAGGTGTAACTGAAGAAGAGTACTACTGTACCATGTGGTGCTATATGCTTGACAGGAACTATGCTTGGAAGCTTGGAAAATCCGACTGTCTCCTCAAACTTGAACCAGGCATCGATGATACTTCAGTCTCTGAGCTTTTCTCTATTTACATGGAGCTTGCGCATGTACAGAGTGTGCTGATTCCCTTCCTCAAAGATGAATCTTCATCAGAAAGAGAAACTGCAGGCCAGTCATTTAGTCATGCACGAATCCGCTTATTTTCGAAAATGGATGGAATTCGGCGCAAGATAGATCAGGTACTCCCATAGTGTATTTATCTCTGCTATTGACTGAAAGCTGACTCGGACAACACCGCCAGATCTCGCCTCCCTCCCCTCGGTGGACAGGCCTGGATGTCCGCTGCGAAGTCGCAACGCTCAATTTCGGCTATCACTCCCTCATGACCACCATTCTTCACTTAACCCAAGTGAACTCGGACCAGCATTATGGGGCTGGAGAGCTTTACCTTCAGTCAGCTCGCCAGGAGCTCTCGGCACTTGTATGTCTGTGTCTACCAAGCGATCAGCAAAGAACTGCCGCCTTTCTGCACTGGTCAGTCTGCTCCCTCCTTACTTGAATGAACCCAACACCCTCCTGCCCGTTGAGCGTGGCTAACAAATTCCCAGGACTCTGCTTTACTATCCTCTGACCGCCTGCTTTGTCCTATTTTGCAACGCCGTTGCGACATCCCATCTAGGCGACTTTCACCTATTGAAGACGGTCGCGAACTGCTTAATGCAAATCGGGACAGTCAGTCAACCGATTGCCACACTACAGCGGCTGTTCCATGAGTTTGTCTTGCTATCCCAGTCCTTCATGTGTGAATCAGGACCAATGGAGCCTGCAGATGACGGAGTGCTGGAGAGGCGATCCAACCTCCCACGAGGACCAACTCCCCATCACAGCCCAACGTTCCTGTACGGGATGGACTCTGCACCTGGTGACGGTCAGGGGATGTTGTCAGATGTAGACGACTATTTCTTCGATCCGTCATTCTCTATGCTTGATCAAATGCTGTCTCAAGGCGAGCTGGCATTCCTCAATGAATCACATTCTGATGGGAACTTCGCTACTGACATGTATGGCTAAATAATAAAGTCCATGATTATCGTTAAATGCGTCAGTCATAACTACATACAATACATGCACCAGCTGCTGGATAGTCGCGGACGCAAATTTGGACAGTACTTCTTGGTGAGGTCTGCAGTAAGCTCTCATGAGTACCCCTGTGAATACATTCGATAAATCATTAACAAAGCTGACTAGCGGGGTCAATATAACAATGTAATCCATGGTCCATGTTGAGATAATGTGAGTCTTGTGAGGGATATCAGCTGCGGATTTACCTGCTTGGAAGAAGACATCGCATAGATACGCGGCTTGAGTTAGGGCTAGGTACTCTTATACAGACATATGCTTAGATGACATACTCTATAGATCCTGAATATGAAACCAGTACATTCCTCTCGAGTAAAAGATTCTAAAGAATAACTAGTAACTAGTATGCAATCCAGACCATCTATGGAGGTGTGATTCTTCTCAAATCTAGGCGATCCATATACCCCAGATTTGGCAAAGAATGAAGGCATTTGCATCCTTATATAGGCAATCCAACAAGTAATCTAGTAGATCAATTGGATGGTCAATATCTCAGCGGCTTGCTGACCAAGTTGACCAAATGGATGATATGGAAGATTTATCGAACGAGGGAAACCTTGCCGATCCTTCCATCAACAGCTTTTCTTGTTACCTATACCTGTGCGACGTGGTCGGAGGATATCTCCCCGGACGTTGTTAACCAACAGAATTCCAACCCCTGCTTTCTTCTTTTTCTTCTAGTCACTTCTAGTATATTCGAGAGCTCTCTTTCGAATTTCTACCGAGCGAGTTATATTAGGCAACCTGTCTTTTTCTAGATAACTACCCCGCCATGTCAGCCTTGCCTGGTCAAACTTACAAGCCGTCTTCTCACTGGAATATCACCACGACTAAATCAGTGATTCTCCTTGCTTTCTCATCCTCCATCGAACCCTATATCCACCTTGCTCGCATTCCAAGACCATGTCCGCCGCCAACGTCGTGACCGGCAGCTGTCTCTGCCAGACAATCCGCTACAAAGTGACCGGACCACCCAAAACAACCATCATCTGCCACTGTGACAGTTGTCGCAAAAGCACAGGCTCAGCCTTCATGGCAAACAGCTTCTATCTGAAAGATGTACGTGCTGTGCCCTCCATTTCGCGAATATCTAGCTGATCCATCTATAGCAACTGCAGGTCCTTACAGGAGAAGATGCTCTGAGGGTTTACGAAGACGAGAGCACGGGGTCGGGGAATGCGCTGTCGAGGTCATTTTGCTCCAACTGTGGTTCGCAGTTGTTTATCAGCAGCAAGTCCCTAAGCCCTAATACGGTGACCGTCACCTCCGGCACAATGGATCTGGGGCCTTCGAAGAGCGAGTGGGAGCCCAAGATGGAAGTCTTCTGTGCGAGGCGGAGAGAGTGGCTTGCCCCTATGGAGGGGACAGAGAAGCACGATACTATGTAGTTTCTTTGTACATAGTGTTTATGGACAATGGATCTCTACTCTGCAGAGATCACAGATCGGGTTCGTCCGGGTCCGGCAACGGAAATGGATTGCGATAATCGGGGGGGTGGTGACTTGCCACCGTCGCCAAGCGTAGACATGCTCATCGGCCAACGGTCGTACCCAAAGCTAACCCCGGCGGCTGCAAACGCAGTGCTCACAATAGCCTCACTATTCAGTTTCTCTTTGTGGTCCCATCTAACCTCCTCCAGTCTCGGAAATTGGCCGCGAGAAGCAGCGTGAGCAAGGCCGAGCAGGCTCTCCTCCAGGCGAGGGAGCTCATCGGTGATATGACCAGCTAGATGTAGGGATGTGATGCTAGGGGGAAGAAGTTGGACCAGGAGGTCTGGATCTTCGGCAGGAGTCCCCGCCCAGAACCGCGTGTGGAACTCGTCCAAGTTAAGAAACAGATGTTTCAGCACAGTGAACTCTCGAAAGCTGAAGACAGCCCGGGGCTCCGGGCCGTCCTGAGTGTGACCCCGCTTCCGAAGGTCAAGATGCAATGATTCAAGCGTTGCGCGGTGCCGGCTGAGATATCTCACCGCATTTGACAGCTGAAAATGATCGCTGCAGTCATATGAACTGTTATATCCAGTAAATGGGCAATTAGTGGCCTCATAAAAAAAGCTGCGTAGGCCGTTGCAAGACGAAAGGAGCCGTTCAAGGTCCCGCTCACCAAGTCGGCTGAACGTGAGACGAAGAGTCTTGAGATTCGGCAGGGAGGGAAATCGAGCCCGGCGCGTGATGCCCTTACACATGTGGAGATTGAGTGTCTCTAAACCTGTGGACACACCTAAAAGAGCACTCGCAGTCTGTCCAAGGTCGAATAGACTCCCGTAATGCGCCTCCCGTGCTGTAGCTCTCAGAGAAATGTCAATGGTCCTGAGAGGCAGGCGTGAAATCCCGGCCGCGCGTAGCCCCGCGGAGCGAACAATCTTACCGTGATATGGGCCGACTTGAAAGCTGAAATGTTCTAGATTCGGCAGCTCTGAGATCAAAACAGCAACCAGGTCGCCGGCTGAGAGCTGCTGCAGTTCTTCAATCCCTAAGCATGTGCCACCTCCCGGAGCGCATCCCGAGCCTCGTCCTGGGTGATGAACTGCCGCGGTTGCGGACGGATGACTCTCCACATGTTCCTATGGCACGAAAGCTCGAACACCTGGACTTCCTTCTCCTCACCAAAGCATTCCAACAAGTACGGGTGAATATAAATCCGCTTCACAAGCGCGGCCAAATCTCGTCGTTGTGCCACCGTCCGCATGAATGAAGTAAGTCGGCCGCCCCAAGTATAAAGATCTGAGCGCCACGAGTCGCCATACCCTAGCACGAACTCGTGGTACAAAATGGGTTGAACAGCGTTGCGCAAGCGCCTGGAGACCAGACATAGCGAGAGCAGTGTCTGAAGTTTCAAAGAGTACCAGGATGGCTGGTCGCTCTCCTGCCGGTCGCCACGAATATATGCATCTGGCGGTTCAGGACGGTGTTTCCCGCTGCAATGAAAGCCCAAATAACTCAAGATCATGTGTAAAATCTCTGTTGGGAGGTGGTCCAATGCTGCCGGGCCCATCTTGATCCCTGACGTTTCATGTTGAGGATCTTGCTTGTTGGGTGTGTAGGGCATAGGCCCTAGTCTGCGTCTCAAGCCGTACAGTCTGAGTCGCTTCGCTATGCCGAAAGACAAGGTAGGTAGTGAAGATGGAGAGAAATGACAGGAGCTGAAGCGATCTGAAGTTCTGAATCCTAGCAGATAGCCCTACGGATCATCATAGGGCCGTCTGGCCTCAGGGAGCGCCTCTGACAGTAGTAGGTAAGGACCGAATCTATCTAACGTCAAGGTTGAAGCCACAATGGTAGAGATCTTCCCGGCCGCCCACCACCCGTCCTTAGGGCCAAGACAAGGGGGATATCCGGCTCGTATTGATCGATTTGATTCATCCCGTGTGAAATGGGGCATAATGGGCACTATTGTGGGCTAAGCGACGTGTGTCAGCATTTAGCTTACTCGACTAAATGTAGCTGCTTCACATGAGGGCCGACTGACGACTGTCACAGCAGTTCAAAGATCACTAGTATTTGCATACAAGTGCTAAACCAACAAAGATTTGATTTTTCTCATCCGAGTGGCTATACATAGTAGCTATCGAGATGATCTACTATGGTGATATCTCAGGGGTCAGATCCGGGCCAAGCATTCGGGCGAAAGCGACACTTATCTAACGTGAAAGGGGAAGGTCAGAATACATATACACCTGGAAGTCTGGTAAATGGGAATACTGCATAGGTAATCATGGTCATTGGTTGCACTTATACCCGGCAGAGTACTTTGGTCTGGCCATTAAGAGCACTTGGATATGCTACATACCACTTTCCGAGAATGGACGCGGGAAAGACGCTCTCAGTGAGTCGTATTCTTACTATGTCGCCCCTCCTCATTCTCTTCCTAGGAGTACTCACAATTTACAGCCCCTCTCGACCGAACTGCTGAGCCATGCAGCGTTTTTTCCGATGCTTATTTGCATGCTATGGATCATTCACCTTAGCCCATTGCTTGCTCAGTTCCCACAACCTTTCTTCCTTCTCCTTGTCAAACGCCCAACTGGCATAACCATACTCCACGGCGTCTCCATCAGGAGGGCAAGGATGCACTGAAAGAGACGCTCCTTCCAGATACAAGCCACCCCGGCCCTCCAGGTCACTGGAGATAGCACTGTAGATGGAGGTTGCACATGCCTGCGCCGTGCTGCACATATACTTGCACACGCGGTCATCGTTCCGGATGGCCTCCATCTCCGCCTGCGAGTGTTTTTGGAGGTTGGGGCTGACAAACGCGCCGGGATGCACACTGTATCCATGGAGGCCCTGCGATCCGTATAACCGTTCGATTTGGGTGGTCATGTAAATGTTGGCCGTCTTGCTTGACCCATATGCCAACCAGCCGTTATAGTTCCCCTCGAAGTTGATGTTATCCAGCTGAACTGGTCCGTAGCGATGCGCTGCGGAGGAGACGTTCACCACGCGGGAGTGGAAGCTAGGCGTCGAACTCTGCAGGAGGAGATCCTTTAAACACCAGAAGAGCAGGAAATGGGAAAGATGGTTCGTCCCAAACTGTAGCTCGAAGCCATCCTTGGTGCGACCCTCGGGGGTATTCATCACCGCGGCGTTGTTGATCATCACATTGAGCTTGTTGCTTTGCTTGCGGAAGGTGTCCGCGCAGGCCCGCACACTGGCTAAATCGGTTTGGTCCATGTACAGCAGATGCACACGGCCTGTGTCCAGGACAGACCCCAACGCCTCCTTGGCCTTTTCGATATTGCGAGCGGTACCGTAGACAGTTGCACCGGTTAGGGCCATCACTCGGACGGTTTCGACCCCGATGCCGGACGAAACACCGGTGATCAGAACAACTTTGTCCTCCCAGGCATTGACGAGGCCTTCGTCTTTGATTATTTGCTCGCCTGTAACCCGAGAGTCGCCAGGGCCGTTCAGCACTTCCCACCTGTTTCTGTCGGCGTAACGGCCGGAGAGCTGGAATGGGTCGCGTGAGGTAAGTGACATTTTGGTCGTGTTCTTTCGAATAATGTGTGACGGGATCGGTGCTTTTGAACTGTTGGAGAATCGAGGAGCAAAGTTGCACTCGTCTGTTGCTCAGTTATTGTGTGGTAGCGTAGTGTTCTTTGTCTCGGAGGAGTCCACGACAGGGAAGTATCCGAGCTACGAGTCGTATTAAATAGCTTCTATCGCCTTCTAGGACGGGAATATCGGACTTAGGCTTGTCATCTCCAGGCGTTATTCGGAGTTACTGCCTAGTAATAATGACATCCTTGTCATCCTTATCGGAGTCCGTCTACCCTGTAGTGGGGGGCATTGTATGTTGCTAAATAACAGTAATCGCAACCCCTGGCTGATCAAATGTTTACCAGATACTGTGCTATTGCCTCTCCACTTGGATCTACAACCTCTACTTCCATCCTCTGGCACATTTCCCTGGCCCACTCCTCGGACGCGCTTCTTTAGTGAGTCCCCACGGCAACAGTAAACGATTGCAAGCGACTGACAGCAACCAGCTCTGACTTGCAGATACTATCTCTGGAGGTTCAGTCGGAGCCGCCAGGTCAAAGATATACCAAGCAGGGGGCTCGCCCGCGCAGCTGTGAGCAATTAGGATTCTCTCATCCGCTCGCACAGTTGTCGCATGGGTACCAGATCCAAAACGCTCGGGAGGAGGAGTGATTATCGCTGGATCCGACCGCACGGGCGCCGCATGGGTTATAGATCCAAAACCCCATGGATCAACCAGTCTCAAAGCCTCAGGACGTAACCGATCACACTCACGAAGTTGAAGATGATACAGCATCATCCGGCCGTTCTGCTCAGCGCGGATCAGAAGCTTGGTATTGTTCCCGAACGAGACGGCGCAGGGGCTAAGATCCCAGAGCCCGTTGCCATCGGCGGATGCGAATATCTCGTACGTCTTTTCGTACATTGGAAGCGGGATGTATATGATGCGATTCTTGTCGGGCTTGTCTCCGTCTGTCTTCTGGGATAGGAAGACGATGGGTCGGTTTTCGTTTGTCTGGTTCACTGCAAGTGATGATATTGCTCCTCCTAAGCCCCGATACCGCCATGGTCGATAGACCACTGGGTCTGGGTCCTGTTGATCCCAGCGTACCACGGGGTGGACATAGCATGAGCATGCTGTCTGCGAAGTACTCTTGAGTTCTAAGTCCCTGGCGACGAATGCCATGCCAAAGGGGTGAATTTCAAATTCTCGAGCTCTCGTCTCCCAACGGTGACACAGGTGACTCCAACCCCTCCAGCCCCGCAAATATCATGAGATTAGAAATCCCTGCGATACTACACTGACTGTCCAGCTCAGACTCTCTTCGCATCTCTGAGATACTATACCGACTCCCCGGCTCAGAGCCCCGTCGCAGATATCAATACCAGATAGAATTCTTCAATCCTCTCACAGACGAGGATTTATTCCTGACAGGAAGGCTAGCCGTCTCCGCAATCTTCTTCGGATTCACCAAAGACAAATCCAGCTTCGCGCTACCACTAATCGCAAACGCGAGCTGATTATCATCATCGTGCCGAAATGGAAGTTGCCCCGTCACTTCGAGGTCAAACGCTTGGCCGGGCAGTGTGCCAGCTTTATACATCTCAGTAGGGCACTCTGTGTCGCCGACTATCAAGTCAGTGTTGCCGTTCTCCAGCCATTCAAGCCATATAAGCTGATTGCTTCTTGATATCCGTTGAGGGGATCGGGCATTGGGGTTGTTGGTGATGCAACGCGATTGACCAGTTGCGAGGTCCACGACGCGAATCTCCTTTTTCTCTGTTTGGGTGTGGGAAGAGTATGCGCTTTGGATGTACACTGCGAGAGTGCCTGCGACATTTGGAATGGGGTTTGAGCGCTTAGGTGCCTCCTGTAGTGTTCTGGGAGGATTCATGCTAAGCATGATCTAAAGGAAGGCTGGAAGGGAGACTTACTCCGGAGTGAGACTCATCGTGTACAGCGCGGCAGTTGAGGGTCTTGAGTTTGGATTGTTAACATCGAGAGTAGTCTCTAGGGAAAGGCGCGAACGATGAATGAACCCCTCCTGGTTAATCTAAGATGAAGCCACGAGGCCACTATGTGGCCAATCATATATCTCTAGCTCCTGGCTGTGTGAGCACTACTTGCAAAGAGTCGTTGAGACATATTCGTAGTCTCGCAAGCACGCGAGGATTTTATTTTTGCTATATATTTGGTGGATTGGATGCCGGTGATTGTGATATCCTTGAGTTGCTGCTATTCAATGCAGTCGTTTTGCACAATTGAGTAGAAGGAGAGAAATACGCTGATGATTACGACTTGTTTACCTACTGGCCGGGCGAGATTATGCGCTTGAACGGCTTGATGTACCTGTCAACACTCATATAGATACCATGCAGCCAGATGACATACAGTGACTACCCCCTATCACGAAAGAACCACTGCCTCTTGGCATCCTCCTCAGACATGTGCTCCATCTTACTCTCCACAAACCGGCGATACAGCTTATCATGCCTAGCCTGGATCTCCCCAAAGTCCACCCCCGGGGGCACCCACCCGCCGTCGTTGGACCGGAGGAGCTGGTGCGTATGCTCGCGCAGCTTCAGCCAGCCCTCGTACTCGGCCATCTGGGTCTCGTGCGCCGCCACCTCCTCCGCCGAGAACCGGTACGGACAGTCCTGGCTGACCTTCAAGTGCGACCAGTGCTGCCAGAGTTTGAGCAGGCAGTCGCGCACAGGGAGGATGCCGTCGCGGTAGGTGAAGGGGCAGGAGGTGAAAAGGCGGCGGATGGCGACGTCGGGCTCGGTGAGAGCGAGGTATGATTCGAGATGGGATTTGAGGAGTGCGGCCTCGTAGCATTTGGCGCGTAGGGCCTCCTCGTGGACTTTTTGCTCGTCGCTTTTCTCGGCGTCGTCGGTGTTGTAGGAGGGGGGTAGTTCTGGGTTGGGTGTCCCCGGCTGGTAGCCTTCCGGCGGGGCGAGGAAGAGCGGCCAGCGGACTTGGGTGAAGCGCGGGAGGATGCAGGTGAATTGCCAGTCGATGACGCCCACGATGACGGTGGGGTCGTCGGTGGAGACGAAGATGTTGCCCGGGTGGAAGTCTGGGTGACTGAGGACGGGTTCCGCGTGGTTGCGGATCGGGACGGCTTGCGTGAGGATGGGCATCACCTGGAGGACTTTGTCGAGGACGCTGAGATGCTCCTCGGGCGTGCCGTAGTGCGGGCCCCGGCCCGCGTAGGAGGTCTTGTAGTTTTGTACCTGGCAGATGCCCTGGTGGACGAGATCTCGGCCCAGCTCGGCGAGGGTCCTCCCTATCGACGTCAGTGTCTCATTCAGCTCGAAGATACACAGTCCTGGAGGCTTACAAGGCCCCGAGTACTTTGCATAGTCGTTTGGGTTCGCTGCAAATCCTCCAGGCCAGGAGCCGTGGTACATCGGCCCCAGGCAGTACGTTTCGTCCACGTCGATGGTGCGGGCGGGTTGTTTCAGCGCCGGGGGCAGGGCATTTCGCAGGTACAATGCGCCGTAGCCGGGAAACTTGTTTTCTGCCAGCTTGCTTTCGAGCGAGGCAAAGTTGCGGATCAGCTTCACGCGATCGTGTTCGGCCAGGTTGTCCCACACCTTGGTGAGCTGCTGGCCGACGCTCGGCTCCAGGACGATGTATTCCGAACGGACGGGGTTGGAGTCGTCCGCGCTCCAGGTGAGGACGTCCGAGACGGGCGTGGTCGAGTGCGATTTGACTGCTAATCAGCATCTCCAGACAGCCTCTGCACCGTGTCCTCTGGAGGACCTACCGAACTTCAGGACAGCCACCTCGGACGCAGTCCCGTACCATCGAGGCACAATATTCCGACACGGTATTTTCGCCAGCAGCTTGGTTCCGTTCTCCGCGGTCATCAGCAGCGCCTTGTTGTACCCGCCCTCCTTCTTGTGGATCTTGGTAATCGGTGAGCCGGCCACGCGAGGCAGCGCGGAGACCGTCCGGCAGAGTTCGCGGATGTCAAAGGGGGAGTACCGTTTCGCGAGCTCGTATCCTTCGTTGACGAGGAAGCGGCCCTTATTGTACCCGAACAGATCCTCTTCGGTCGCTGGTTTGCCTGCTGCGGTCAGTGTGTCGGGAGATGTTGAAGGTCGAAGGTCATACCGTTCGCATAGAGGGATATTCGCCGACGAGATGAGAATGTGTATCCAAATGGGAAGCAGCGGTTAGGGCTTAATCTGCCCATGCTGAGGTGTTATTCTTTCTCTGTTGCTCCTGATGCATCGACATGATGGTCGAGGATAGGTTGACCGACGACGTCATGGTTGTGACAGCATCACGACGTCGGAGATGTCTTCTCTCTGTCTTTTCTCACGATGCATGCAGAAAGATCATTCCGATGTATACGGACTGAAACAGTTCATCTCAGTGATACTACTTCCGGCGCGACCGTACTTCTCTCCTGATCAGGCTCATATATTGAACACAACTGCTCATCATTCGACGAACAATCCGAAGTTCAAGCGATTGGTCAATATCGCCTTCATCGGAGCCAGGCACGAGATCAGAAATGGTCCGGACAGGGATCATAGCAGATCAATAAGACTAATGATTCAAGTTTCACTCCATATCAACCCTAAACGGGTAATAGAGCGAGCCAAGGAGCCAGCGGAGTGGAATACGAGGACTGCATGAGGGGAATCAAGGTGAATGGTATTCTTCTGCAGAGATAGACTTGATTCTATTCGTAAGACATTGAGAATAGACTTTATAGAGCGATAGATAGCTGATAACTTTGAAATGCGTGGATTTCGACCCACCCCTGAATGAGTCTATCCCCAGGTTACGAACGAAAAAAGATTCCGATGCTATCATGGCAACTGGTGATTGACAATCATAGCCTATTATAGACATTGCAACAGTCGATGGAATGACGATCAGCAAGATGGCCCCGCTAGAAATAAGTACAAAAGCTAACAGTTAGACTAAGGAGGAAAGAGGAATAAGCATGATAAGAGTGAAGAATGAAGGATCAATATGCTCCGATCCTGCTTACATGCATATGCATAGGCTTGCTGCTAGAACTCCTGAAGAATCCCTCGAGTCATACATGGACAGACTTTGCATTCATAAATCATATATCTTGTGCAATGCAACGGGGAGGAATCAGTCTCGACTCAGTCTGAGACACAAGTGGGGATTTTCCGTAATTAGGGTGAGCCCCGTCTTTGCCAAGTCCACAGTGAGGAGGGCAAGTAGTATCCTCGACGGACTTTGTGATAGATGATCTTATTATATACAGAAAGTTGAAGAGTTTTCCTGAATAACACTAACACATCTGCCACAGTACTATAGAAGTCAATTCACATATTGCACTGTCGGCTGGAAATGCCATTAATTCCTGGTCTGACTCTACAGGTCACTTAAATGACCTGCAGAAACTAGTCAATGACCCCTGTCACATTCTAGAAACGCCAAAAAGCGTTGAATATCAACATGCGACGCTCAGGCCTTGACATACTGTCCTGAGCACACTGGGCAGGCTTCAAACGGAAACCTATACCGATGTCCCATACAATTCATAGGCTATCCTCCCTTCTCCACAGTTGCTGCTGCTATACATCACAAACGGCAAGTGGCAATGTCCATCACTGACCCTCTGCCGGAGAAGCTAACTAAAGGGGACTACGCTGAAGAAACTAGCACTGATGCTACCGGTGCTAGACTAACTTCGAGGCCAGCCGCCAACGGTCAAGTGCTAAACTCTCCTCGACGCTAGAAGCCTAGAATGCCCGATCAAGGTTAAAAATTCCCGGATAGGAGGATTTCTCCCTGTTCTGTGCCTCGGTGGTGGCATGGTGGGACTACTGATATGGAACATGGCCATGGCTTTGTCCTTTCTGACTCCTGTCTCAGTATATAGGACTCTGCCCTCTCCACTCTCACCTGAATAATATCAACATGTGTTGACAGCATGGACCAGCACAAAGATGACCGCAGTCTTGTGGTCAAGGTCGTTGCGGCCGTGTTCCTGTCCATAGCCTCGGTAACCGTGATTCTGCGCTGCTATGTCCGCTTGTTTCTCGTCAAGGCTTTTGGCTGGGATGATGGCGCCATGGTCATTGCATTGGTATTTCCTACTCACCTCGAATCCTTTTGTGACATGCTAATTCAGTAGTTATGGTACCTGATGTTCAGCGGATGCATGATCGGAGGAGCCCTCTACGGCACCGGCAAGAGATTCATTGACTTGACGGCCCATCAGCGCGTCACTGCCATGGAGGTATTCCCCCCTCATTCCTATCCCCTCAATAGCCCATAACTAACGCTAGATATGGATAGTACTGGTGGCTCTGCGAAATAGCCTACTGCTGGGCCTCCGTCGCCTGCAAAGTCTCCGTCTGCATCTTCCTGCTCCGCATCACCGTCAAACGCCTCCACATCTGGATCCTCTACTGCGTCATCGCGCTCACAGCCATCGCCGGGCTGGCCTTCATGCTTATCATGCTACTGCAATGCAAGCCCATATCGTACTTCTGGACCCGCACCGCGCAAGACCCCTCCATCGAGGGCGAATGCATCGACATCCAAATCGTCATCGCCATGACATACGTGTACAGCGCGTTTGCGGCGCTTTGTGACTTTACAGTTGGCATTCTGCCGATCTTCATGGTAAGGAAGCTGCATATGCGCCGCCAGACCAAGATTGCGGTTATTGGCATTCTGAGTATGGCGTGTATTGCTTCGTCGGCGGTTATTATTCGGATTCCCTGGGTGAAGACGTTTGCGGATCCGGATTTTCTTTGTAAGTGCCCCTCACTCTCCGACCACATGGCAATGGCGTGCTGACTGTGGCTAGATGCAACCGTCGAGATCGCAATCTGGTCCAACATCGAAGTCGGGCTCGGTATTTCCGCAGGTAGTCTGGCGACTCTCCGCCCCCTGCTTCGTCGCCTCCGCGGCTCCAGCACTACCGACGACTACAACTCGCCTATGCCGGGGTCGTCCTCGCGCCGTCTGGGCCCTAGTCGGAATCGCGATCGGCCTGTGCCGCTGGGCTCGTTGGATACGGATGCGCCAGGTCGATTCCGGCCGGATAAACTGGTGACGACTGTGACGACTGTGCATGCGCCGGATAGTCATAGTCCGTGGAGGGGGTCGAGTGAGAATAGTAGTGAGGAGCGGTTGAATAAGGATCAGCCGGGTGTCCAGGGGCACGGGGTTGCGGAAAGGGATATGGCGCTGGGTATCCACCGGACCTTTGAGGTGACGCAGACTTCGGAGGCGAAGTCGGCTAGTGTGAGGGAACATGTATAGTATGTTACGGGTTCATATGTATTTTCATTGGATATACGGTCATCTATAAAGTTAATGTGCAAAGTGCAAAAAACTATTGACAACGTCTGTGAACACCCGCGGCTGCTCCACCATCGGCAGATGACCCGCACTGGGGATGATCTTCAGCTCTGCACCTCCGGCCAGCTCATCCGCCATCTTCTGCATCGTCTGCGGTAGCACGCCGTCGCCGTCGCCTGCTACAAACAGACCCGGCACGGTGGCGCGGGCCATCCGCTCCCGGACGTCATACGCACACAACGCCTGCATACCCTTTTGAAATCCCTCGAGACTATTGTTGCGCACCACCTCCTTGACCCGCGCCGCGACCTCCGGCTGCGTCTCGTACGTCTCAGGCACAAACCACCGCCGCGTGGTCGCCTCCGCCAGTTTTTCCCCAATGATCGCCTGGTTGTCAGGCGACACGGCACCTTCGCTCGCGGCCATCGCGTGCCGCTCCGTCCACGCCTTGCGGTTCGATTCCGGCGCCGAGCTGTTGGTGTCGCAGGCGATGAACCGCGTCACGCGTGTGGGGTACAGCAGCGCCGTGTTCAGCACTGTTACGCCGCCCAGACTAACGCCAATAAGCGTGGCCTGGGGGATGCGCAGCGCATCGAGTAAGGCGATGATGTCCGAGGCCAGAACGTCGATGGTGATGGACGTCTCGCCGCATTCGCGGAGGCGGCCGCGCGTGAGGTAGCGTAGGATCCGGTAGTTATGGTTTTTCGGGTCGGACAGGAAGGCATCCACAAATCCGTCCCAGATACTCCAGTCCACCAGGATGGAGTTGCTCAGGACAATGACCGGGGCGGTGGGGTCCGTGCTGCCCTCCAGTCGGTACGGGAGCGAGACTCCGTCTTTGGTTGTCACGTATGACTCCACTGCAGGGCGCGTCGGCGAGGGATACGTCCGGGTGCGGTTGTCGTTGGAGTGCCAGGGCTCAACGTCCTTGGAGGCAAGGGAGGCGAGCTCGCGCGGGGCCGGGCCAAAGGTGTAGGCCCACTCGTAGACCCGGCGCTTCTTACTGATAGCAATCTCGCTGATCCGCTTGCTCCAGGGAGTGTTCTTCGCGGCATTGTGCTCGGGGCCCTCGAGTCCGTTCTTTGCCGCGTATTCGTACAACGAGATGAACTCGCGCGGAGCGTTGGGGTCGATGGCGGCCGTGACGAAGCGGCGCGAGCGACGCCAGCCAGACACGCGGGAGAGCATATCAAAGTGTTCCTCGCGGTACCAGCGGTTCAGCTCGTCTTCTTGATCGGCGGGGACGACGACAGACACTGCAATCAGCACGGAGCCAGCAGAGGCGGCGTCCGTTTCGTCCTCCAGAGGACGGTATCCGGGGGCTTTCTGATCGTCCAGAAGATCGTACAATCGGCGATCGACGGCAATCTGAGCCATGGTGGCTTTCTCGCGCGGGGTCTTGATGCCGTCGCCTCGGAGCGCCAGGTAGGTCTCGCGGTTCAGCTCAACCATGTCGGTGATATCGTACAGAGCGACCCATTCAGGCTCTAGGCCATCGGTGGCCCGGTACCGGAAGCCATTGGTGACAAAGGGCAAGCGTAGACGCAACGGACCGTGTTCTGTGTTGTACCAGTCGTGGAACTGGGCCGCCGGCAGAGACGGGCGGGGTTGCATTGTCACGTAGAGCAGGCCGGGGGTGGCATCCTGGGTCGCATTGTCTTGAGTCGCCATTGTCTGTTGTGGACAATATAGTGAGTAGCTGAGTATGATGAAAACAAAGCAAGACAAGTGAATAAGATCAAGATATTTTATCTGGTCGGAATGAAACTCACAAGTCACACAGGCGCCGTTATTCTACCCCAGACCCTCGGAAAGCACTCGACGCCGATCTCGACTGCCGACCGGAGACCCGACAGCTGACAATGCCGCTGTTAGTCATCTCATGCCATCTTTATCAAATACTGTCCCGACTCATCATATCGAAATCGAGATGAGGGACTTTTCGGCATCTCGTCTGCGATGCGATGATGAAGTGGATGAAGTTGATGGTGATTTAAGACGAGGAAGAAGAGATGAAATCATCAAGTCACGTGACAGTCGTATCATCACCAGCATCATGTCGTTATACTGGAGTTGGAAGACACACGGCAGATGATGTCTCTTACTCTGAATGCTGATTGATGTTTCCTGTCCAAGCTCGCGCTCAAGAACCTGGTTTGACGGGTGCCACACAGCCTAGAACAGTAGCTGATATATGTGTATATATATATATCTTCATGCATGAACCATCAGAAGGCCATGAGAAACAAGTCTTTTAAATTATCTATATCTATAAGGCTTGCTACGCTCGCTCCGCAAATCAATCATACCAAACGGCATTCATTCCGAATCCCTTCTCGGGAATATCCAGCCTAGCCACCCGGGCCAGCGTCTCGTCCTTGAAGCGATAGATCTCCACGAAGCCGTCCTGGTCGTCGCACAGCGCCAACCATTCATCGCTAAAATCACAAGGGCTGACCGCGTTGGAGTGACCACCGCTATTGGAGGTGGGGTGGATAAACAGCTGCCGTTCAACGTTGCCGTTAGGACCCAGCTTGAAGGCCGTGATATACCCCGTCCAGGGGCGGCCGTAGGTTCCGCGAGTGGTTGCAAACAGGTACTCGCCGCTCTGCGTGGTGAAGCAGACATCACCGCGGTATTTGTTCGTGGGAGGGACGCCTTCAGATCATTAGTATTGGACGGACCTTGACGGACCTGTTGATGAACAGAACTTACCCGCAGGGAGCAATGGGTAGGTGATATGAGTAAAGACAGGCACATTGCGCTTCTCGTCAATCACATACACGGCCAGACGGTTGCCGGCCTCCATCAGCGCGTACAGATACTTGCCACTGGGATGGATATCAACCCAACGGGGGTGGTCATCCGGCGACGGGGCCTCGAGACAGTCGACGAGGGTCAGCTCGCCGGTCTGGGCGTCCTTGCGATGGGTCCAGATCTTGTTGGCCTGCAGATCGGCCGAGTAGAGGTAGGTTTCTGTGGGATCGAAGACCATGCCGTGGATTCCTGTGTTCTCCTGATACTCGTAGTTTTGAATGTTGTTGACCAGGCGGCCGTCAGAGGGGTCAATGGAGAAGACGTTGCCATAGCCCGCGTAGTTGTAAAAGGGCGCGCCGTAGACGTTGTAGGGGGGTTTATGCGCGGCGAGGACGAAGATGGCGCGCGTGTTGCTTTCGCTACTGGGGGCCAGAGCTGCAAACATCAGCACGGGCAGTCCAAGGATAGGATTAGTGCATACGGTGACCAGCCAGAGGATGGGACACTTGATGTACAATGTCAGTCGGGCTGTTGATGGCGAAGCTGTTCCATTTTTTCATGGCAGCTCCGTAGAGAGTTTTCTTGTCATGCTGGATGGCATTAGCGATGTCACTTGATGAGCTGGATACATACTGAAATAGTCAGCCAGGAGATCGGCTCGTCCTCTGGAATATCGGTCTTCTTGACCAATTCCAAGGTCAAGGCCTCATCGTCGAATGCGACGGTGTACAGCCGGCCTGGCGGTGTCCACGTGCCTATCACCAAGTGATGCTTCATTCTGTGACAGCAAGAGATCAATTGTATCTCAGTAGCATAATTCTACAAATTGAGCATTGAGGATATTTCGACTCCATACTTCATAAACGCGGGGAACGGCATCGAGTGGCGGCAGAGCACCTAGGGAAGAAACAATACCCGCGGCTAAACTCAATTCCGCTGACATCATTTGGTTACCCCAGATCATATTCATCTCAACAACACATTCACTTTAGATACCCTACACTCTACAATCATCAAATACATCCTACGACTTCACCTCTACCTCCGCCAACAAGCAAAACCAAAAACTACATCCAAAATGCGCCTCCCATACGCCCCCTCCACCC
>JACBAD010001861.1:0-32293 GCA_014281905.1 Aspergillus hiratsukae | reverse complement strand
GGGACAGGGACATATTGCCAATCCCAACAGGCCTGCGCTAGGTTCTGCATGGCCCGGACCAGCGGCTCCCCCATGGCTTGGAGGAAGCCGGCCGGGATCCCATCCCGCCCTGGGGCCTTGAATGGGGCCATGCGATTTATTGCCGCGATCACCATCTCCCTTGTAATCTGGGGTGTCTGCTCCAGCTCTGTCGGATACTCCGCTCCTTGGATGTCTTCTGTCCCCGCCTCTGGCTCCGGTGGGAAGAACCTCCCATGGAACACCTCTACCTTTTCCTCGAACGTGGTCGCAAAACCTCCGGTGGTGCCCTCTCGCTCCAGTGGGGGAACCGTGGGTGGCTCTGGTGGGAGATGGCTCCTCTCCTTCCCCCACCTGACCAGCCTCCAAATCCCCCGCTCCTTGTCCTTTGCTTCGTGAACTGCTTGCCTCCAGCTTGCCCTTCTTGCCTCCCTTAGCGCCCTCTTCTTCTTCTGGCTCACGGCCCTGACCTGCCATGTTTGTAGGCCTTGTCTCCTGGCTCTCCGTTCTTCCCTTACTGCTTCACCTACCTCCCTTGTCCACCAGCTGCAGCGGGGCGCGCCCGCGTCATGATGGGACTTGGCTGTAGGGGTGGTGCCGTTCGCTAGTTGCGTCGCGAATTCCTGAAGATACTCAGCATACCTATCTATCTGGCCCCTTGAGGTGAAGCTGGTCGGCGTCCACAGGTGTTCGCTCCCCGCTCGTACTGCGTCCTTGTCCGTCTGTTTCCACAACCTCCTCGGGGCGGGCATCTGCAACCTCCCTTCCAGAGGGAGGGTCAGGTGCGTCGCCACTGGCCTGTGGTCGGACCCGTGGTGTATCTTCTCATCGATCTTGCAGCTGACCAGGTGTTGTGTCAGTGTCTCTGACATGAACACCAAGTCTATGGTGGATTGTGTGTGACTATCTTCGCTGCGTCTCCAGGTGACTAGCCCCGGGGGTGTGACCAATTCCAGCCCTGCCTGGCCTACCATGGGTAGGAGGTCAAGGGCCATCTATAATAACTATAAGATATATCTTCTGACGCCTAGAAAGGCGATCAAAGCCCATAGTTGAGGCTAAACACTATTATCAATATTATATAGTCAAACACGTCTATATATATAATTTTAACAGAGTCATCTAATCTACACCTAGCCAAGCCTACGTGGTTGGCCTAAATCGAATATATAATAGCTGAAAAATTTGAACCCCTAAGCCCTAATTGCCTAATCGGGTTTCTGCCGGCAATACGGCTAGTTGTTTAACATTATATTATAATCGGTGCTGAAGGACCCTAATATTAAGAGGTAGTTGGTTCAGGTGCAAGCAGTTCATGGTTTGGAAGCCCCATAGCTGGACCAAACGGAGAGGATGGGGTTGGATTGGGCCGCTTTTGCGGGGAGCTTGATGCACAGGACGTGGTTCACAGGTAGATAGATAGAATATCTCAGTATCGACCCTTTCTACCTGCACAATCAGCTTCTCTAATTTTCCCTTTTCCCTCTCAGTCGATCCTCACCTGAAGTCTGCCTTATGTTGCCATTCGTGATGCCGGGCCTGTAGTAGGCCGGCTCTTACTATTTCCATTTAGGGTGGCTGCTGTATGACAACTAAGGTTCCCTGCCTGCCACGAGGATCCCATTGGTGCTTTTCATTGGGTGGGCCAAATTTGCGCCGCACTACCGCAGGGTGGCTCCAGCAGATCACTGAATCTTACCTTACTAGCGTGGATGCCTGTAAAAAAAAGAGCCAAGACGGTCAGGCCTTGTACTTTTCCAAAAATACCGGCTACCTGACGAACTGCCTCCTAGTCCTATCCAATCTTCGCCTCTACATCCCAGATCGATGTGCCTATGGCTTGCTATCCTTGTCATCAGGTTCCTTGGTCTTGGACTCAATTCAGTCACGTGTCGACTAGGCCATAGGTAGGTAGTAGGAAGGAATAAGTCCCTAGCCAAGCTTCACTCGACGAAGATACTTGGCCGGATTCTTTACGCAAGTTGCATACACTGGATCAGCACGATGCATAAGGTACTTTACTTAGCTGCCAGACTGTCATTTCCTTGATTCGCTTCTGGAAAGGCTTGTGGTGATACCAACAGTTGATAGTACATATCCTCGCAGCTATTGGACCGTGTGTCGAGACCTAATGGCATGTGGCTGTCATGCGGGTGTCAAAAATATCAACCACAACATAAACGCAGCCTAGGGTGGATACCAGTCACAAATCGACATACTGAAAAGTCTTGTAACTTACCTTCCTGTTTTATTATGATGGGAAGGCTTACATACGCTTCTGCTTCATCTATCTCAATTGATCCTTTTGCTGATTGTCCCCAACCCCAGACAGAGCAGGCATAGCGTCGAGCGGAGGCTTGCATGGACCCATTCTGCGGCTGTCAAGTGGGCTGCTGTTGCTGATAGGCTTTGGACAGGCCCCATATGGCTTGCGCAGGAACCAAAATGGTCCTGCATCAGTTCTTTGTTCGAGCTTAATCTATGCCCTATGAACACAGGAACCTCTGGCCTTGGACAGTAGGTACCAGCCCTCGACTCGAGATGCCCCAGCAACCTGAGGCGCATTTTTCTAATTCAATCTCATGAGATGCAGTTCGTGTTCTCTATTTTTGTACAAGGCATTCATGCACTATTGTCGGCAGGGGTTGTTTCATCAAGGATCTTTGCCTCAAGATGAAAGCACTCATTGTTATCTTGCAAGTTTCAGAGTGGTTCATGGCTCTTGCAGGACGCTATGACCGCTTGAGTTGATGCCAGCCACGTTGCTATCACCACGCAGGTCCTTGGGCAAAGCCTCCTCCAAAAGTGGAAGAGGATTGGCAGCGGGGATGATCTGGCTATTCTGGTAGGACAATCTTGACAACCCCGGGTGTTCGAAAAGCTTCTGGAATATGACTAGATCTGCGCCAAGAAGCGAGCCTTTCCCATTCCGTCGAGTGCAGGTACTTTCAAGGACAGCAGAAAGAGCAAAGCCTCGATGGTCTGGTGACAGGGGCCTGTCAAATCCCGGTCTCGACCATGGCGTTGATCACCACATCTTGGTTCGTTGCACCCTGAATAGGTTAGTCGCTTCTTTCCTCGCCAAATCCGGCGAACCTAATAATAATCGCGTTTCAGGTTTGGAGACTGCGCCTCTTCTCTCCAGACATTCAACATTCAATATATTTTTGAAACAAAGTTGTGAAGAATAGGATCGCATTATGAGGCAGGGCAAATGGTGGGAAGAGAAAATGAAGGCATCCGGGTACGAGCCATGGAAAGCTTCTTCCAAAAGTCGCCGAACAAATGTCTCCGACAACATCTGCGGCGGCACTATCAATTTTTGGGAAGAGGCCATTTAATTGGCTAAGGACTCCAGAATTTCATGATAAGCTAGATGGCTATATCAGGAATGCCGAGCGAGTGAATATCACAGATACCGCCAATCCTCGTTTTCGACTAAGAGTTGGCAAAAAGGCGATCAATGGACACAAGGCAACGGTCGACAGGGATCTGTAGTCAGGATTGCAACAGGATGCCTGCTATCATCCAGGGACCCCAATCAGATGCCATTCTCTACCAGGCACGGCAAACTGAGAGTCCGGTAGAGGAGTAGGTATTCAGGGAAACGGACAACACCACATGATCGACCGCATTATCTGTTTCTGGACTAGCCATCATACTTTTGCTTCTTCATGGCTTCTGGTCAAACTTTTCACCCGAGCGACGAGTGTCCAGTATGGGAGTGAGATCGCAAGAAAAGAAACGCTCAGTTTAACCAGAGCACTTGAGTGTACGAAGTGGCTATTGGCCGGTAAAATAAGGCAACTACTATCTACGTAAGGTAGTTGATGAGGATGGCCCAGTGTGCCCAGAAAGGTAATAATCCATCGGCTTACCCGACACTCAAATGGCAAGTCCACCATGGCATTCGAAAATCTGGAAAGTGTGACAAATTGCGAAGCTTGAGTCTAAACCCTATGCATGGTGTGCAGTGTCATCACTTGATTACTAAACAATAACCGGCCATTGCTTCCGAGTCATGTGTCTATGCCAAATCGGTCAATCCAAGGTACTGTAAGGATGTAATAATGGTACGGAGTACATTAAGGTAGGGAGAACTGTATCTCACCTCTCAAGGTATCAACACTATCTTATCAGTTATCACAAGGATGTCCGCGGTCTGTGCGTTCGGCTAGGGTGCCATCATCGTCATGATGTACTTTGCATATATGCAGGTAGGTCCGAATCCTGACGGCCACGCGAAGCTACAATAGATATTCATTCTGAACCCTGCTGACGAGTGACGAGCTTACGAGCTTAATTGCGGCGTAGGTGGCGGGGCATTATGCCATGACTCGGACGGTCTAGTTCGGAGATCAAAATGTGATGTATATGAGGCATACGTGACAATGTCAGTACGGAGTAGCCGGTTGATTTATCCCCGCCTAAGAGTGATAAGGTTGCCTGACTCGTATCACGGTATCAGTGTGGACTAGGAGTGGCCAAAGCAACTTGACTTTTCAGTGACAGATAACAGACCAACAGAGTTCTGACTTCTGAGCATCATCACCCTCAATCCTTGCTTTTCATTGGTCAATGGTCAACGATCAGCGGCTTGGTTGTTTCTTAATAAGCAATTAGGCTTTACATCGGGTCCGAACAAGCGCCTCGAGTGGCCGGATGCATTCGGTTCCACAGCTTTACAATGTCATAGTGCATTGACAATTGACATACTTGTAGCACGTTGTACCAACAGTACCCACAGTACCATAGTCCAGCGAATACACCATACAGAGTACACTCGATGACAAGACGGGTTTCGAGGAAGGTCGATCCTCATATCCAAATCGCTTGACTCCTAGACTATGGAGTACTATTGGACTTTCATGCCAGAGTACTTCCTCTGGGTTTTCATAATTTGATTAGTGCTTTCGGTAAGCTGCGGCACTTCATCATCCATCGATGGATTCGACCATCATTCGCGCGGCTAATGCGAATTCGAGATATTCCCTGCGGTATGTATTAGTTATTACTCTACTTGCTCTTCGGAATCGATCCGTGACCCCACTTGGCCACTCTTGGCCTGGACCGTGTCGCTCCTTAGTCCAAAGTATGAACTCCAATTTGTATGACCAAGAGCAGTCCTCCAATGTGTCTCCCAATGTTTCCATGACACGTTGGTCTGCTGGTATCATCCTTCTGATTATCTGTACCGCATACTACATACAGCCAGGCCATGTACATGAGATCTGCCCGTCTGCCTACTCCGTACAGACTAATGATCTGAGCAAGAGATAGGCGCCACGGCGGTTGACTGTGGGACTTGATCACACTTACAAGTCTAAAGTTGAACCGTGCATGCTACTAGTTTAGTACGGAGTTAAGGTATTCTAACTCCTTGCTTATGTCGACATCTACCCTGACTCAAATCGGAATGAACCGATTTCTCCCCGTCTACAACGATCGACTACTAACGAAACAACGAGCACTATCCACCATGTGCATGTATTGCTAGCTCGTCGGGCTTACGCCGGGAACCATTCTAAAGTGCCGTTCCCCGAGTGATGTGCTGAGAACGAGGCTGTCACTGTCAGATTCAAAGTTCAGACTATCTTTTGATCACGGCTATCACCCGCCGTCATCAATCTAGTCGTCTCGTCCTGCTCCACTAATCCCTCCTTGGTTGATATAACCGAGCCACGGAGTATCCCCGGCCTAACCCCCCTAACTCCACCATTTCCATTCTCCATAATACGAGCTAGGACATAGAGTCGCTGGAGGCTCGCACTTGTAGCGACCGGAGCCGATAGCCGATGTTACATTTGACAAGAAACTCGGCCAAGCATCAGTGATTTGGAATCATTTCCTCGAGTGAGCTTTTGCTATGCCAGTGAGGAGGACCTGCCAAATACTTCACACTTACATTGGTTGTTGTACCGAGTAGTCGGTGCCGTTCATATCGTGTGCTTGTACCATGTCCTCCATGCCCTGCATTGTTCGGCATTGGACACTCATTTACCTGTAGACTCTGTAGTATTCAAGCGGCAAATGAACACAGAGAAGAAAAAGCAAAGACAGGACAATAAGTACCGCAGCCACCAGGCTGTCAATCTGCCATCCCCAGCAAGCTAATGATTATCCATCCCACATGCCCTCCATCCCGTGCGCAGTGCGCACTGTGCCGTGTGCACCATACTAATAGTAGATACACTAAATGGCAGATTGAGTGATTCACATCAATTTACCAAGTCAAATTGTCTAGACCCATCTGCTTTGGATGGTTAATTACCTTCCTCCTGCTGCGGAGTGCGGACCACCTTATTAGAATTGGAGTCTTATCTTGACCAGTGATTCAGGGGGAATCCTGCGCTGAATTAGACCATCATACAAGGATGGAGTGATGGGCTAAGGAGAGGAGTACATTTCCTGCCCAGCAATGAATGTTATAAGAGTGAATAAAGTACTAATGCTATTGAGTCATTGATATTGACAGCATGCTAGCAACATGTCACAGCGCCTATCTCACTAACTAGAGGCATCACCCACTCAATCACCACAGACCAAGCATCAGAGGCTTGCTTGCTTGCCCTCCTTCCTAAACAATGCACATACACCATGCAAGCAGCAAACACAAATAAGGCGATTGTCCTGTCCCTGTCCTCCATCCCGTCCCCATCCCATCAGCAGCACATCCGTCCAGCAAGGACAATCAAGCCATCCAGTCTGATTTGAAATGCAACAGATCGACCCAGGTCACACGAATCAATTCAGAGGATTGCTCCCGGGAGAGCGGGTGTGACAGGGTCTCCGTCTCGCTGTTTGCTTTTGCTTTGGCTACCGCGGAGTGGACAGACAGACCCACTACTTGTACTTGTGCCTTTGCTATTGTCTACCCACCCAGCTGCAGCTGAGCATGCAGTCTGTCCCAAGAATGGGGTTGGCCCTGCACTATAGGTGACTGGTATATAGATATTGATGCAGGGGCGAAGATGTTGCCATCCTGTTGGTCATTGCTGCATTATTGTGTGGATGCATATTGCATACCGTATCCTGGCTGGGGATCCTCTGGTCGGACCTGAGACAGGTATGCAGCTGGCCTGATAGGGGTTCGGATCCATTCGGTCTTCATGGCGGGAGTCTACGGGAATGCAATCTCTAGAGAGGTCTATTGCTCGGTGTAGTATTGCTGGATAATTGAAGAAAGTGGTCATGGATGCATGTTCATTTTGTGCCCTAGACTGAACCCGTAACCGCATCTATTGCGAACATACAGAAAGAACCATCCGATCTGAGACTCAACCTCTATAAACTCCTCAACCAACCCAGTGCAACGCCTTGATTGTATTGTAAAAACAACTCCGTAGATGTAATTCAGAGCCCGCCGGCCCAGGCCAGGCAAAGATAATGTATCCAGCATACGACGAGAGAAACCATCAATTAATACAGTGACATGCTGTCAAGAAAGCCAAGGCATTGTTTCTCATCGACCGACCGACCGATGCGTAATTTCGAAATCGTCGAAAAGTAGTGCTTCGATTCTCGAATATTCAGACGTTAGATTAACCTTGCAGACTAGAATTGACGATCCGCAGGTAGTGTTGAAATGAAGCATTTGACGTTTCCGTTTGCAGGTGTTGGATAATGTCCATTTGCTGGGGGTGATGTTTCCGGCCCTCTCAGTATTCGTCCATCAGGAGAATAATAAAGCCAACATTTAGGAAATCTCCACAACTCCACCATCGCGAACCCTAAAAGAACATCAATTCTTCAACACAGGTCTGATCGTTCTGTTTCAGGTAATCAAGGGTATGCCGGTCGAAAAGATCCAGAAATGAAGCATACTTCGGCCATGATGCAGTGTAACAAGTGGTACGAAATCCGATCTCCAAATGCAGTGTGAAACCTCCAATCCACAAAAGAACAAGCGCCTGATTCCAATTCACCATCTGATTTCTGTCCTGCCAAGTCGCCTATGACTGCCGTTCGGTGTTTCGATTAAGAGCTGAGGGGCCTAAAGGGGGTATGCGATTGAGCGATGGGGATGACATCGCGGAATACTGGCCATTAGACAAGGCGTGCGACTGCGACTGGAACATCAAAGCATTTTCCCTTTGCCGACGCTCTTCCTGTTCAGGAGTCATGCATTTCACTGGAGGTGGAATGGGCGCGTCGGGCGAACTTCTGCCCATCAACTTCGGGCTTGGCTCCAATTTCTGAATTGGAGGCAGGATTGGGGCCCCAACAAGGCTGCCCGAGGTCATGGGTCGCGGAGACTGTTTGGTTGGGCTGATGCCAGAAAATGGTACGCCATGCGAGCTCTGCGGGGGCGAGGACCTGCTGCCACTAGGAGTCGCCGCTGAGAAAGATGGCCGACCGCTGTGGATCGAAGAAAATGAGGTATTATTGCCAGCATCGGGCCGCGGAGCCCGATGTTGTCCAAAGGGCGTCCAGGGAGCTGAGCCGTCCGAGAGGCCTGTAGGTGGGAATCCCGCAAGTGGTCCAACATCATGATTGCCCTGGGTGGGAGACATTGAGGGACGGTTCTGTATGGGTGAGGGAAGACGGGGGCTCTGAGCTGAATGGGCAGACGACGGCCGTCCAGTATACAAAGAACTGCCGCCAAAGGTGCCTCGACCGATAGGGGGGAGATTGGTAGCTTGTGAGATGGATGGCAGGGTGGAAGGCAGTCCCTGAGAAGAAGGCGCAAAGCCATTCATGCCCTTCATCGGCGACGAAGGAGGCCGAGAGTCGCTAACATGAGCTGACTGTCCGTGGTTAACGTGCTGCGGGTGATGTTCCGGCAATGGTGGCACAACAGCCATTGCATGAGTTGTACTTGAAGGTAGCGTGTATGGTTGTACCTTCGGTGGCTTTGAAGGAGAACTCGTTTGTGCGGCATTCCTCTCTTCTGAGCCTTGATAATGGTGGGTAGCCAAAGCAGCGGACGGTGGTGAAGAACCGATCTTGAACTTCAAAGGGGGGATTTTCGGCAGCTTCGCCTCTTCCTCTCGTCGCTTGCAGTCCTGACAGACGAAGTGGAAATCTTCGCGCTCGGCATCACCCTGTGCAATACCTAGACACTTGCTGTGCTGCCAGACATTGCATTTTTCGCACGCTACGCTATGTGAGCCATCATCCTATTTCCTTGTTAGCAAGTCACGGCCGATACAATTCAGCATGGTCATTTCATACCAAATTTTCCCCATGGACTCCACAACCTGAACAGTCAAAAATCCAGTGATCATCTGATTGGAGCTCCTCCAGGTTTTTCCTCTGCTTCTCCATTTCTGCCTTGAGCTGCCTTTCTGACAACCTGCTCTCGCCCCTTTCGAGTCTCTCCTGTTCTTCTGCAATTCTCCGAAGTTCAGCTTCATGCAAAATACGCTTTCGTTCCCGGTCTTTGATGCGCTGCTCACGCGTCATCATCCTAGTGCGTCGTTCTTCCTCCATCTTGCTCTGTCTTTCCTCTTCCTTGCGGGCCGCGGCCAAATCCGCCTCGTACTTCCGAGCTGCTTCGGCTGCCTCTCGCTCTTGTCGCTCCCTCTCGGCCTTCTGAGCGAGCCGACCCGACCGTTTAGCGCCTGCAAGCAGCTGCATGTTCAGGAGCTCCTTCTCACGCTTGGCTCGCTTCCGCTGTAGAGCTTCTTCCTCCCTCTCGATGACCGGTAGTACGTGCTCCACGATCCTGTCCCGCAATATCTTCTCGTCGGGATCTTTGGTCTTGCGTATCTGGTCCAAGAAGCGGTTATAGTCCTCAAATGTGATGGCGATGCATTCCCACTTCATGCTTTCGAAGGGATCTTTCGCAACGCCGTCGTCGACATTGTCAGTGTCTTCACCGAACTCTTCAATCGGGGCCGCTCCTGAGACTTTTCGTCGCTTGGAGGCTCGTGCTGCTCTGCTTCGGCTCTTCGGCTTCGACTTGGCAGGCTTCGGAGGAGGAATATCAGGGTCGGTACGACGGTACAACCGGTTGTCGTCTAGAACGTAATAGTAGCGGCCTTCGCGATCGTATCCTAATTCTTCAATGCGCTGCAACGTATCAGCATTCCTGTGGAGGAGAAAGATAGAGTGTAAATGACGGGAGGTAACCCACCCATTGCGTTTGGTCAATCTCTTTCTGCTCTGGCATCTTCTCGCGGATGCGATCGGGATTCCAAAATGTCCAAACAGACAGTTGATGAAGAACACGAAGTTTCAGGAATACGTCAAACTCTGAGAATTTGTTCGGGACCTCGTCGTAACCGAAGGGGTTGGGCAGATGGGGAGCTTTAGCATTGTATTGGCGTCGCGTGTATTCGTCAAAGTTCTCGAACCTAGATTCAAGTCCTTCCATCAGCTGAGGCGACATAGAGAAAGAGAAGAGACTGTGCACATACGTAAGACCTCGATGCGACGAAACCCATTTGAGAAGACAGAGTCCAATCTCCATGAGCTTTTCCGATGGTTCAGGCTTGAGGCATTCGGTTTCCAAATCCTAGCAAGGGAGGGAAGAATAAAGATCAGCTCTTGCAAGAAGGAAGCAAATAGGACGAAACTGTCGCTCGCGCTATATGGAGCTGCGCAGGAGCATAGAAAGGATAACACTCACATCAATTCCAAAGTCTTCGTCAATCTTCATGACTTTACCAAAAATCGCGATATACTGCATGAGGTTCGCAAACTCCCAGCAATTCCGCAGACGGCTCAGCAAGCCATTTTCTTCAGATGGCTGCTCCGGAGCAGCGTCCACCTCGGAGCGGGTGCGCTTTCGCGATACCATGGAGGCGGTTCGAGACCATTCAAGGCGCCGCAGCGCAGATGAGAATCCAAGGAGGCGCGAGGTGCAGAGCGTGGGTTCAACCTGATCTTCGATGTAGATTAAAGAATTGAATCTGTGAGACAACTATTAATTGCAGATGGATGAGTATCAATGACTTCAGTCCATCACCAGTAAAGTGTTGTAATTGTCCTGGCTGGAAGGGCGGCGGGCAGACACGGCGGAAGTTTTTCCAGGGCGCGAGATGGTGAATGAGCTCAGAGGGAGGCGCGTCGAACCCGGAGACGCCGTCAGGTGATTTTGGTTCTAATTACACCCGATAAGGCACTCCAAGGTAGATCGTCTCCTCGTCCTTCTGTATGCACAGAGAGTCAGATTCTTAGGAAATGGGAAGATGGATCAGAATGGAAATAAATCATCCATAAAGAAAAAATGTATTAAAACCACATTGTTCCAGACTCCGGGACAAACATCAGAGATCTCAACACAATTGCATATCTCGCGAGAAATAGTTTGCATGAAACAGTTCATCCAGCATTCATCATGAACAAAACTATATATATTGGTATCTCTTGCTTAAAAGAGGGTCTATCTCAATGGTATACGGATTGGTAAAAGAATCATGAATGAAGAGAAGGGAAATGCGCAAAAGAGAAGATAGCGCCCAACCATATCCACGCCACCGAGCCTTGTACCATTGCAATGAAAGATCAGCAGAACCCGTACAAGAAGGCAAGAACAATCAAGGGGACGAAATAGAACCAGAGAATCGATACACTCGAACACAAATGATCACTCAAGCACCAAGTCACCGAAATGAAACCAACTCAGATGACCACAATAAAACAGAGAAGAAAAAAGAGAAATGGAGCTTTTCTTGAATCGAAACCATGGCCTCGTCGATCATGTCTTCCCCTTTGCTTTTGTTTTTTTCATGTGTAGAAATTGCCGTTTTGAACACTATTTGCGCCGTGCAATCCGTCTTCGCCTAGAACCGTCCCATGCATGTCGTAAGGTGGCAAATATACCAAGCATATTAGATGAGGAAGGATACTTTTCGTCGCCTACATGGTGACTCCCGGAGCACCGTCGGAAACATTATCAGAGAGATTGATGAGAAGCTGTGCAAGGCAGCGCTTTGTGGCCGCATCGTCGCGAAGTACAGAGGAGAAGGTGGCGTCGCGAAGCGGTTCGGGGAGGCACTGGCGTAGAGCTTCACGAGCCCTGCTGTTGTCGCTGAGACTAATGCGGAATTAGCACACGGGATCCAATAGGCAGGCTCTTGCGAGGATATCGGGACTCAGAGGTCTGGACTTACCGAAGGAAGCAGCGGACAACATGTTTCAGCAATCTCACAGTCTGTTGCTCCACAAGCTGGGTGACCATGTTGCTCAGAACCGTTCCCACAGCGTAAAATCGTTCGTATGTAGCGCAAATATATGCAAGACCGATATCATCAAGAAGGATTTTCTGTACAATGAAAATGGCGACGGTTTTGCTAAGCTCCGAGCCCGTCTCCATGATGCGAAGACACAGAGGGATGATCTCGGTCGTTAGGAGGAAGTTGATCACATCGGACGAATCATTCTTCACCAACGCTCCGATGACTCCCAGTGAAGTAAGTCGCAGGTATTCAAAGGGTCGAGACTTCGAAGTTGTGTTGAGAAATGGGTACAGAAAAAGAGGGATATGAGCTAGAAAAGCGACGTACTCGTCAGCAATGCTGTCTCTCAGGACACGCAAGTAAATCAAGGGTGAGGAAATACCATTCAAAAATAGAGTGCGAGTCTCGTTGTGAGAGGCAACACATTGTAACAAAGCCAGCGCATTGCAAACTCGATTCGACGCCGCAGCGGTCAACTGGGAAGGGTTGAGCAGGGGGTAAACGGAGATAATTTCCTGGAGTAGAGCAGTCATGACTCCTTGGAGAGAACGTTAGTACTGCGCGTTCAAGTTACCAATCCCACAGAATCGGGGGCGAAAGTCTGAAGTCATACCAAACGAATGCCAAATGACCAGCGCCAACTCGGGAACCTGCTCTCTCTTCTTGCTGAGTTCCATCAGAGCCGCCTCCCGACGATTCGGATCAAGCAGCTCTGCAACCCAAATGAAGACCTTTCTGTTCTCATCGCTGATGCCACCATCCATGACCGACACCGCACTGGACAAAGCGCTTTCTCCATTCAAGGCTGCGGCACCGGCACCTTGCGCTGCGTTCCCAGCACCACCGTTTCCAGCCATAGCGATGCGATTATAATGTTGCTGTTGAGCGGCAGCCGCTGCCGCGGCAGCAGCCTGAACTTGAGCATGTTGAGCCACCAACGACGAATGCTGCTGTTGGGCCGGATGGTGCTGTTGTTGCTGTTGTTGCTGCTGCTGCTGCTGCTGATGCTGCAGCCAAGAAGGATCAGCCTGCGGATACTGATGCTGGTGGGAAAAGACGTGCTGAGACTGTGTCTGAAGCATGGCGGGCCGAGGAAGGATGTAGTACCCTAGGCGACTAACAGGGACGGTGAAGCGTCGCGAGGATAGGTTGGTTCAGATTGTCAAGCAGGAAACTCGGAAGTGTAATTCATGGATAAATCTCTGCTGACAGAGTCAGATGTAGCGTGACTGGCAGAGGTTGTGGATATGAACTATAGAGAGCAAAAGTCGGGGAGTGGTAGATTAAGAGAGAGGGAGGGTTATTGAAGAGGGAAGTTCGGACTTCGGGAGGCGGGCGGGGAGCGCGCAAGTTGAGCTTAGGCAGTTTAGTTGGTTTGTGACTTTGGCGATGAAGAAGGGTCGGGTCCTTGTGTGTTGTGGAGCCTCCACTAGTTAGTTACTCTGCTATGATCTGGGCTTTCCTCTGCAAAATAACATCAAGAACCCTTCACTTTTCAACTCTCTCTCTCTCTCTCTCTCCCCCTCTCTCTGGCTTCATATCTACAATCAAATACTGTTCTTAAGCTATTCAAAAGCTGCTTTAAGAGCTTGCATTTCTCGTATACATGACCTAACTAAATAAAGTACCGACTTGCAGGTTACACTGAAAGGCGCACGAGTTAGTCCGGCAGGTGCATGAATATAACAGGCCCTTGCTCTCACCCTCGCCACGATGGGGTATCAGAGTTTCAATATGCCCTTAGCAACCTAGAATCAGAATGCATGAGAGCATAACCGGCCTCTGTCTTCGGCGACAGGGCACCCGCGTCCAGATACCCTCTTCAGCTTCCAGCTCAGGCTTTGCGGTCCGGAGATGGATGTCCTCGTCCCAAGACAAACTCTATAGCAGCTTATGTCCGTGGCAAGTCAAATGATGCTGCAGTGATTAAATCTGT
This sequence comes from Aspergillus hiratsukae, assembly GCA_014281905.1. Lineage (NCBI taxonomy): Eukaryota > Fungi > Ascomycota > Eurotiomycetes > Eurotiales > Aspergillaceae > Aspergillus > Aspergillus hiratsukae. The sequence goes on along the minus strand of JACBAD010001861.1, from coordinate 18,214 downwards.
TGGTTATCGCCGTATAACTCTGGTCATTCGCATTCGTTGCTCATATTTACATCATTTTTCTCATCCAATCCATCAAGGTCATAAGGTAAAAAAAAATCACAGGAAGATAATTGTCACACATGTCCGTTCCAGAAATCACAGCTTGCAAATGGAAAAGAAGCAAGCATACTTATAACATACAAGGCCAGCGCCGATCTATGCATTATGAGTCGTCGGGGAGGCTCCTTGAGAATGTTTGGTCATTCGCAGGGAGGCGGGGGATTCGTTTTCGAAGATGTCGTCGGATCATTGGAGCAAGTCATTAGATCATGATCGTCGTGAGCGCGGCGCGCGATCTCTTCTGGATCGTCTCGTATCTCTCGTTCGCCTATCCGAGCTTTCGCTACCTACAACGCAGACGGTTAGCAACTGACGGTCATTTGGAGGAGCGAAGGAGACATACTTGCGCTGGTGTAGTAGTCGGAGTAATAATAGTAAGAGCTTGGGTAAGTGTAATCACTCTTCTCGTCTTGATCCTTGCGCCTCCTCAAGCCTAGGCACAGCGCAAGGGCGCCGAGTATAATGCCAATGGTCGCCAGGCTTCCCCATTTGGACTTCTTTTCGCTTCCTTCTGAGGCGGCTGGCCGAGCACCAAACCAGGTACGCCCTTCGGGTTTGCTTCCGTGCGCATGGTGATGGTATTGCTCTTCGACATACGTCGTATCTTTTCTCTTCCTCCTACCAGGACAAAGACAGGCGAACAAGACGTCCAGAACTCCCTTGCAACACAGGCAGGCGCATAGCAGGAGCAGGATAAAAACGCCAGCAATTACACCGATGACTATACCCGCAATCGCGCCACCGCTCAGTCCTCCTCCGGCAGCATGGACTCCGATCAAAGTTGCTCCATCTGTTCCGACAGGTGCAATGAAACCTTGTGTGGTCGTCGCAGTTGCGGTCTGCGTCATAGTCGACTGCGTCGTTCCCCGTACTGGAGGCGTCGCCGTGGCTGTGGTGGCTGTGGCCCATATCGACGAACTTCCCACAATACACTGATCGTTGGCGCAGACATACGCAGCACCACAGCATGTATTGCCGCAAGCCGTTTCGCCGAGGTCAACCCTGCAACTGGTCGAGCTTGTTGCGGTAGCTATCAGGCTACTCCATGTAGAAGTAATCGTCTGGAGATCCGTTTCTGTGATAACGTACGTAGTGGTGTAGTATTCCCAAGTTCCGCCGCTGCCGCCCGACGAGTCCAAACAGACTGCTTGTCCTTGACTGTTGGTACCGCAGGTCTGGCTTGAAGTGCAGCATAGCTGACTGTAATAGCCGCAAGGGTTCGCACAGCGCTTCTCGAGACTGGCCTCTTCGAACTCCAGCGGTGTCGCAGCTGATAGTCGCAGCTGACTCAGAACAGCCAGAATCGAGATCGCCGGCCGTGCTATACGAAATGTCTTCATGGCGAAGGAGCAGTTTCGAAAATTCCTTGAACGGCTGGCGCAAGTAACGATAGGTCGCCCACACTAGACTGTACGCTGCGATCTCTGACCAACCCAGCTTGGGCCCGTCAGTCGTTGAGCAGTCGCGCAGCTCACAGGCAGTGACAGTTTTGACAGCTATAGTTCGGATAGTTCCGATAGCAGGAATGCGATAAAGCAGATTCCACGAGGTTTCTAAAACGAACGGAATGTAAAAATGTTGCGACAATGATCCAAGCAAGCAAAAATGTTTCTATGAGAGAAGAGAAGAATGAGAAGCGATCCGGAAGCTCGTGGAGGTCGGATTGTCGAGACTGAGCACACCTCCCAGCCTCCTGTCTTCCAAACCCAACCACCGGATTTCCTGATATCAACAACCAATCGCTACAACACAGCTGACGCACGATATATTGCAATAACTCAGGTTCAGACACTACCTGAAAATCTAGGAGGCTGGGAATCATATCATATTTTCCAGTTCTGTCCTATCAGCTTTCCTAATAATAACAGAGCATCATCCGTCGGTGTGATTGGCATCACATCACTGACTGCCCCTCACATAGAATCCTCCCCGCTTTTTGGGCCGTCCCTGACGGCATCGCTCCTAGTCTAGGTCATTGCGTCCGACTCTTATGATCGCCTGACTTTAACGACCGACGAGACTTACTCAGACCGTCTAGAAGGTCCACCGACAGAAGATCCCAGAAATTACCCGGTCCCGGCCTTGGTATCTTGCCAGCAACTAATCGCATCAGCTCGATGTAGGAATTAGGACTGTCTACATCGGGCTTTCCAATGCGTCAAGTCTTTTCATCCATACGGACCTTTTGTCTCCGGTCTATGTGCTACCTAATTTATTAATCCTCGCTGACGTGTTGGCTGTTCGGACTCGAATCGCCAGAGCGGTGTATGCACTGATATGCTCCGTTCTCATGTAGGAACAACACATCTTCAGGCAATCCGGAGACGCTAATGCTCTGGAAATCCGGAAGTTTGATAATAATGTTAACAATCTTGGGCATGAGATTGGGCATTTCCTGCGCATAGGCCAGGCATTGAGTTTCTCTGTATCCACCAGTTGAGGCCGCACTTGATCGAGTCCACTTTCGACCAATGACTTTGAGGAAAGAGGGATCTTCAGAAGGCCGATCAACCCCGTTATTACATGACAGTATGCACAATATCTTTGAAAAAGTCGTCAGAAAAAGGCAGAAAGGTGAAGCTTTATCGGGTCAATCTGTTCTGCTCGTCATCTTGATCGTCAAAAGTAGCTCATCTTCTATATACAAGCATATCGGGAAGCGCCATCTCAAATACATGCGTACATATCATCAGTCAATCGTTTCATGGGTCATCCAAAGCGTAAAAGAGAAAGGAATGAAAACAAGCCAATATGCAAGATGGCCCGTTGGAACTCCTGGCAAACAAACTTAACAGGGCGTCTCATATTGTCGATCTCGTAGTTCAGCGCCTCAAAAGCTCAGATAAACATTCCCGCAACCCCAACAGCCATGCCAAAAACTAAGTCCTGCAACCTGGACGTCCGGCCCGGCATCGCAATGTTCGGGCTGCTCCCTGCCGTGGCAAGCGTGCCGCAGTACCCCAGATTGAGCCCATGGCAAGCAGCCTGACTCAGACTCGAGCAAACAGACGCTGCGGCCGTTGCACCACCGCCCACAACTGTGACTCCCGCACCGCCTCCTGCGACGGTGACGCCGTAGCGACCTCCAAGCGCCGAGGTGCACTGCGAATACTCACTTTGACATACGGACCAGTATGACGAGCATATGCCTGCATTGGGGAATGTGGTGGGGACATAGATGAACGGATAAGCTCCGGTCAACGTAGAGCCGGTTATTGTAGGGTCGCTGGTCGTCGTAGTCGGGTTCGCGGTTGCGGTTCCAGGGAATATAAAGCTGGTTCCTGTGCCAGTGGACGTCCCCGTAAGACTTCCCGTGCATTTTGCCCCGGTAGGGCAGCAAGCGATATTATCGGCGGCGTCTCGAGAGCAGATAGTGTCGCTTCTGCAGCAAACGTCGGAATTGCCCAGGTTGGTGCAAGGATCGTAACCTCCGGGGCAATTATTATCGGCGCGCTTCAGAATTTGTAAGACATCGTATGCTCTTTTGCTGATTTCTGCGAATTGTGGGGGCAAGAATGGCAATGTCTCTATAGATAGGACCGTGGAAGCGAGGAATGTGGCCGTGATCCACAATGAAGCCTTCATTCTGGCTGCCAGAGGCTGCGATCCGCCCACTGGACCCTATCGCATTCACAGCCCAGCTGTACCAGTATCTGTCGAAAACAACGATTGTAACGCCGTTCCAAATATGGTTCTGGAGATCCGGTGCCAATTAGGGCGATGACTTTGGCGGCTAACAACAAATAACTACTAGATGTGGTAAACCAAACAATCAGTATTGTTTTGAGGGGTGATGGACAGGGAATCGACGACCCAAAACGAACAATCTTAGGGACTTTAACAACTCACGGTTTCTTCGTGTTTGAATCTTAGCTTTGAAACACTCAGATCGGTCAACGAAATGCAGAGCGAGGCGTGGATGATGTATGCTTCTGTGCTTCCATAGTCCATAGCGGGCCTTCCAGCACAGTCCCCACCCGCATCCCTGCCACAGCAACGGGGCAATGGGCTACGGGCCGCCATCGTGTCCGTCGGCCAACCGCACGATCCCTGCGGCCCTACCCATATGTACCCTTTGCTGCTGGTTCTGTCGGAGATAAATAACTTATTTTGGGCTCAGAGTCTTCGAGAAAGAATACATTTGTCTTTTCGAGATGTCATTGTTGGTTCTGGCCAAACCATCTAAGTACTAGTGACCACGTATCTTACTGACCTTAGTATAGTCTTGGTGGTATCGTCATAGGTAGCTTTGGAGTACAAGACGCCCAAGGAGACCGACTGCTCTCCAGCCTATGCTGTTAGTCTCTGCAGAACAAGGACAATCATAGGCAACAACAACACTGACGCGATCCCTATGAATTAGTAGTAATTATTACAAGATTCTGCATATCTCCATTAATCAACTTTAACTAACCATTGCAAAATAAATTGGTATTCAAGACATACTGTAGTCTGTACCTCTCTACCTCTCCTTAGGAGCCCAAACCCTATGCCCTAGGTAGCCATATTTGGCAAATTCCCATACCGCCCGCCCGGCCATCGGAGGAGCTCAGGCCAAGTATGAGTTCATGGGGTAGACTACAACTCTGTACATTTGTATCATTCAACTCCAGCTAACTGCGTCGAAGATCCGCGGATAGTTCGAACGGACACAAATGCTTGAGGAAACTTCCTAGTTCCAGACTCCATAGTACACCCGCCGCCGCCGCACTGAACACGTCCCAGGTAATCGATCAGAAGGACGCGAATATTTCCCCTCGTCGACTACCCCTCCACGTCCTATATCTACTCTCGACATGTCTATCCCCAACGAAGCTCTCCAGAAGGTACGAGTGGCCACGTGGGCGTAACTCTACATTTTCGCCTCCTAACCCTGGTTTTATAGTTGCTGCAAGAGATTGAAGCTCGAGCGATCAGCTCGCAGCAGCAGATTGGCGTCACCAAGGCACAGATCACGGCAAAGCAGAAGAATATCCGCCTCCTCGAATTGACATCGAAGGAAATTGGGTCGCTATCCAAAGACACAAACGTCTACGAGGGCGTTGGGAAAATGTGAGTACAAGTTCTGCGTGGCTACAGCTTCCTGGAGAGTAAGGGTGTGGAGACAAGGCTGACTGTTCCTCTTTGTCTGTAGGTTCGTGGCGGTTCCGATGGGCACGGTTGACAAGCGGTTAGCGACCGAGAGAACTGAGCTGAAAACTGACATTGAGGGTCTGGAGAAGAAATTGAATTATCTCGAGATGACGCACAAGAACAGTCGTGAAAATCTGGAGCAGATTCTGAGGTCTGGTGGACGAGCATGATCAATCAAAGTCAAACGCAATACCTCATGTGCACGACAAGTTGGCAGACAACTACTGCCTCAATCATATATTCGGGAAAGCCTGGGTTGAGTTGAGGAAATCCCCGAGCATGCAGAGAGCAAATGCTCTACATGATCTGCAATGTGCGTCTATACTGTCAGGTCAACGAGGCTGTTGACCATACTCAATGCAATAAGACCCACTGATGCCCTGAACAAGCCAGCGGCCGATCGCTCCCTGGGAAAGTGTACAACTACTCGTGAAGATACCCAGGAGTGTGAAGTATGCCCGGCGGGTCCAATCGGGTTGGCTTAGACAAAGGCAGGTTACTTCTATCTGGATACCGATACAACTAGGGATAGTGTGGGTCAGAACCATATCTAATGATGACCGGTTCTGGTACCCTACGGAGTATTCTTCGCATAATCATACTTCTGCCCATTGCAGGGCATCAATATCTGTTGCTTACCTCCACAGCGTTATTGCTGTGGCAAAGTGAATCCTGATCAATCAACTGAAACCCGATAAACTAGCCATGGATATGAGCAAGGAGCTGCCAGGCCAAATAGGCAGCTCTGAGTGGAGCTTAATCATATGCGTAGTCTGATAATCCTGGTGCTTTCGAAGTAAGACAGAGTAGGCCACCACCAGGCCCACCTGAACCTGGTATCAGTGTACCACCGCCCTAGGTATTGCGTGGGTGGCGTCATGTGCAATCGGGCAGCAACAGCAGCAAAGTCCAGTGTACTCATCCTCATCACGAGGGTAAGAGACGAGAAAATAGGACATGTCACGCCCTAGTTTCAGATGTGTGGATACAAAGATGGAGCTGAAGTAAGTCCTGACAAAAGTAGGTAGGATGAATGACTCTTGGGTCACAGCGGGATCGACCGATCAGTTTCCTTGGGTCTGGAACAAGGAGAATGGATTATTGGATACGGATCTGGGGATGGTACTAGAAGTGATTAGGCGCCTAGAGCAGTGAGAAATGTAAGATTGGCATCGAGTCGAAGTTCATCCCATCTAGATCGTTCTGGTCGATTGTTCCTATAGCTGCCAGTGGGCGTTTCACCTACAATGAGGATGTGCAGTCGGGATGGTGCATGCGAAGTAGATCTCGAGGGGAGTCAATATTGGAGCTGTGTTTCAATCACTATCAAACCCGTAGTGCTAGCGAAATGGTAATAAATATAGGAAGAATCACCAGTACTCCATAGTTAGGCTCCTCTCGCATAGTCCGACCGTTGGCGACGGGATGATCTCGTCTCCTGCGATACTTAAACCTGCTTCCTCCCCCACTTCAGCTGAATGTCATCATCCCCATTCATCCTCGTCTGATCTCGTAGCGCTGGCCGTTCCCGCTTTTACGAAAAGGTGTGGCTGGTTCCTCTCCTCGATTTCAAAGCCAGTCCTATTTCTGTCTTTGCCTTTCATCTCTTCTTTTCTTCTCCTATTCTGTGCTCATCGACCTATCCGTCCTCTCAAGTCCTTGCAACTCTATACAACTGCGGGCCCCCTCATATATAGATTCCTACGCCACCCCGCTTTGATACCCGACCTGATTCAGCCTTGTCAGCCTCGGCCACACAATACGATCACATATATAATAAAACTCCTAGACAGAAGCGGGCACTGATCAAGATGCCTCGTCATGCTCGTTTAGTCACCGAGTCAGAGTCAGACTACTCAGAGTCGGACGTCTCCATGGATATTCCCCGCCACAGACACTCTGTCAGAAGACGGTCTCATTCTCGTCATCGCTATGATCCTGAATTCAGCAGCACGACCTATCTCAGTCCTGTCTTGCATGAAGACGTCCGTATCCATCGTTCCGCTTCAACGGGCGGTCGGCGCCGCCGTGAACTTCAGCAGCCTCCCCCTCCGCCCGCAGTCATTGTTGATATCAAGAACGACTCCCGCAACAAAAGCGCCAACAAGAGTGCCAACAAGAACCGCAAGCAGCGTCAGGACGATACTACCATTGTCGATATCGAGTCGGAGGATGAGACTATTCTCCGAAAGCACCGTCGACCTCGTGCTAGCACCAGCATATCTCGCGAGGCCTCTCCTCGTCACCAGCGTGACTATGAGCTGCTGATGGAGCAACGGATGCTCGAGAAGAACGATGCACGCCAGGACCTCGAGCTCATGAAGCAGCAGATGGAGATCGAACGTCTAGAGCGGGAGCTTGCTCGCCGGCGCGGTGAACATGAGAACAACCAGGTTCAACTCATTAAAGAAGAAGAAGACTGGTACGAAGATGAGATCAGTGAACGTCTAAGACGACTTGAGCGGTTTGAGAAAAAGCAGCGCATGGACGAGGAACGGAAGGAGGCCGAGTTCCGCCTCAAGCTAAAAAAATTCGAAGAGGCGGAGCGTCAGGCTGCGGAGCAGGAAGAAGTCCGGGCCAAGCTGCGTGAGGAGAAACTCAAGGAGCTTCAGCGCAGAATTGAGGAAGAGGAAGAGCGCGAGCGTATCAAGAAGCAACTCCGTGACGAAGAAGCAAGGCAGCTGCTCGAGAAGATGGAACGTGACAAGAAGGAGGCGGCCATGAAGCAGGCTGCTATCGAGGAATGGAAGCTCCAGCAAGAGCGAAGGCGCATTGCTGAGCGGGAGGAGAAGGAGAGACAAGACCGCGAGTTCAGGGCCCGACTAAAGACGTTTGGCTATACCGACGAAGAGATTGAGGCGATCATCAACAAAAAGAAGAATCCATCCAAGGAAGAGGAGAAGAAGAAAGATAAGGGAGAGAAAAAGGAGAAGGAGAAAGAAAAGGAAAAGGAAAAGACTACGTGGATCAAGGTAAGTGATCTGGATTCACCGGGCCCAAGCTATTGCCTGAGGTCTGACACCATCGGTTGCAGGTCCACCGCAAGTATATCCTCCCAGAGACACTGATTGCTTATCGCCTGCCTTGGGATTTCGATGAGGTAAGTCATCTGTTTATGCAAGTCAAAGACGGCGCCATACTGACCTTTCTTTCCCCATAGCTCGACGGCAACTACATTATCATCAAGCAATGGATCTCTGAGGATTTGCAGGAAGAGCTCTTCGCCCACACACGGCGACTACGCGAAGGCAAGCTCGTCACCGAGACCTCAGAAACCTTGACCGAACTCAAAGTCAATGATCGCAAGAAAGACAAGATGTTCCTTGTGCGCAAGAAGAGCCCCAACCGGAGGGCATGGATTTTCACATAATGAGCCTGTTGATTTTTGGGTGGTATATTGAATGATAACAGACTGCCTCTGCCTTGGGCCATTTCGCATTGAGTGCCCGACCTCCACTCCCATTGGTCTTTGCAGAAGACGGTGTCCTTTTTGATGATGTCTGATGATATATGATACGTTATAGCCGCCAAGTTGTACTCGGTTTTGGTTTGTGTCTTTTTCTTTGGTTGAGGTGGGATATTCATCGCTATATATCATACAAGAAGCTCAATATAAGGATGAGACGCCATGTTCTCTTTTCCCGTAAATCCCTGTAAACCGCTCCACGAGCTCCGAGAAGTCTCAAAGAAGGAAATATACAGCATGGTACGGTCATAATTTATCGTCATAAGTTGATCTTGTCCTTTTCAGCCCAGTGAACCTCAGCACGCAGAATCAGCTCCTCATAGACGGTCCAGGCAAGTGCCGAGCTGAGTGCCTTTCTCGTAATGCGAAGGCCTAAGCCGCCAAACAGACTTCGGATGCCATCCTCGCGGATCATCAACCGAACGGCACGCACCATGTTCCCGTATTTGCCAGGCATGAGCTGCAGACGGGTCTTGACCGCATCAAATGGGTTGGTGATCGCCGTGGCCAGGCCGGCAGCCAGTCCACCAGACACGAAGTTGATGGATGAGGACGAAGTCGATTTGAGTGGCTGTTCTGACTGCTCCGAGCTTGCAACTGAGGCTAGACGTCGTTTCAATTGCTCATAGAAAAGAACATATAGTCCTGCGTACGGGGCATCCCGCGCGGCAGTCGCCCCGAATCCTGAAAACAGGCCGCGTACGCCCTCTGTACGGACGATATCGCGCCCGGCACTGTAGAGACTGCGATACGCATAATAATCCGATTCATAGCGTACCTTGAGCACGGTGACCGGCATCATCACGAAACCCGCCGCTGTCCGTGCAACGGCGCCGGTGGCTAGATTGCCCCAGTTAGACAATTTGGGTAGCGCAGACGACGAAGTACGAGGTTTTTCATCGCTGCTTGATGCGGCCATGGCCATGGGAGCGTTTGTCTGCGCTAAGCCTTGACGTAATGCATTCAGACTTGTGAAATACAGAGCTGAGCCAAAGCCCGTTCGAAGGGCTGAAGGAAGTGTACCACGCCATAGACCACGGATGGGGTGAGGGGAGGAGAGAATCGTCTTGATCGTAGGTAGGAGAGAAGCGGTTTTCTGAGACTGTTGTACGCGGGTCTTGAGGAGGTCTGCGGGTTGTAGAAGAATTGAGGAGGTGAGGCCAGAGCAGAGACCAGCAGCGAAATGGAATGTGGTTTTGGATGCTGAACAGGAAAAGAGCGTTAGCAAATCTTGTCACCGCGCTGGGACTAAAGATAGACAACGTTCGTACATGTGGAGGTGGTTTTCACCGGCGTCACTGCGTGGGTAGCATTGTTCGACATTTCCCTGCAGGAGATCCACAGGTTCGGCCCGGGAGCTCGCTATCTTCTACCAAAGTTGACGATATAGGCACAAGTGCTTCAGTTGATTCGTGTCAACAACGGCGCTCCAGCACCATATATGAACCAGAACTCGGAGACCGCTCAGCGGTCGATTCACAGAATACGCAATGACCACATTTCAAAGAGACATTCAATGCTAAGGAAGTGCGACGAAGGGTCTATTGAGGCCGAAGCCGAGTCACTTCCTAGTTATGAAGCAGGATTGGACTGTGCCTTTCTCGGCGCAAAGGGTCTCCAACGTTTTCATCTCAGGTGCACGACTATCGGTGAAGTCATCAAGTTTCAGGCCGATTGCATGTGATTGGCTGCAGCCGACCAAGCACCAGCCACATTTGGATGAACTATCTTACCTACCTTACGTAGCCATACACCGTATCATACACCGAAGGATACCTTACTTCAGAGCTGCCTACACCTTCCGAAATGCTACATCATCTCCATCCATGTCTTCTGAGAATGATATGTTGACTGACGAAGAGATAGATTTGGAACCCATTGAATTTCTATTCAAAGCTCTGACCTTATTGGGGATAATCTCTGGAAGCATCCCTTGCAGATGAAGAATGCACTTGCTGCAAGCAGCATCCATAGTTAAAAGTACCCAATGAATACCGATACCTAGCTCCGGTAAGGTAGGTACGCTTTAGTGGATGAAATCGAACGAACACCGGTAATCCCATGACGATACGCCTTCCGCGGGGCCTTCGGCAGCCTGCGGAGTGCTGGTTTGGCCAATCGGCAGGCTGCAATCGGAGTTGGCGTTGATGCTTCCGCTGGTTTGTGTAATAAATCGACGTCACACGTTTGCATGGAAGCGTAATATGGGTTAGGTTCCTGCATACCTAGGTAGGAAGGCGACCTGATCCAGGGAATATCTGTCTAGGTACCTAGGGACTACATGACTAAGATACTTCTTTGTCTTTTTCCTACATCTCTTCTTCCCCTCTTTGCGATGCCATCCGTATCCTAACCCTTCTACTCGGCGCAGTTTAAAGAGTTGTTCAACACCTGCCCGCCGCGGAAGCCACTATGCCTCAGTGGCCTTTCCCAACCTCGATACCGTATCCGCCTTCAAAGGCTGGATATTGGAGCCCTGTCACTTCAACATTGAATTGGTGTGAAGAGGTGTGTATAGCTTCAGCTGGGATCCTGTCTTGTGCTCACATGTTATGAATTATAGGACTACTATGCGACCATCTACTCTGCCGAAATCGTCAATAGTCTGACAAATCTCTTGTTTATGTGGCTTGGATTCAAGGGCATCCGGAGCTGTCGGCGATATGGACATGATACGATCTTCCAGGTAGCCTTCTACGGATATCTCGTGGTTGGGGCTGGAAGTTTCTTATTCCACTCGACTCTCAAATGCAAGTCCAGTCACTAAGAAAGGATATGCCGGATATTGCTGACGCGTACTAGATCCGATGCAATTAGTTGATGAGCTCTCGATGATCTACACGACCTGCTTGATGTGCTATGCCTCGTTTTCTTACCAGAGACCCCTCGGCTTCCGTATTGTCCTCGCTGTCGCATTGACGAGTTTGGCCGTCTTTATCACGCTTTACTACCATTACCTTCAGGATCCCGCATTCCATCAAAATGCGTATGCGCTTTTGACGACCGTCGTCGTGTTGAGAAGTATGTACACTATGGAAGTGACACTACGCCCATCTCTGCGGCACTCCACAGAGGAGGATCGGCTGGCTCGTCACCAGAAAGGTCTTCCGGTGCCTTCCAAGGAACAGCAGCATTACGAAAATGTCAGGGACTTGAAGACTCTCAAAACAATGTGGTTCATGGTTGCCTATGGACTAACTATGTTTCTGGGAGGATTTCTCATTTGGAATCTGGATAACCGCTTTTGCCCTACGATCCGCAGATGGCGTCGGGCAGTCGGCCTTCCCTGGGGTATTTTCCTTGAGGGCCATGGCTGGTGGTATGTTTAGTTTAATCCAGCACTCGGCTTTCTGCTAACGTCTCTTGCAGGCATGTCATGACTGGTATAGGAGCTTACCTATATATCATCTGGGGCATCTGGCTGCGCCATTGCCTGAACAAGCGGCAAGAGGAATATTACCTGTGGTGGCCTCATTTCTGGAACTTCCCGGAAATTGTTCGCATTAGAACTGGCCCCGGAAATCGACCGGCCAAGAAGTCGATCTGATTTCACTAGCCCGTATGTCTTTTTGACTCGAGCCTGCCCCATTATCTGTGACACGTGAGCCAGGCGCTCCGGACGTGCTCAAGTTGCTTTTACGGTCTGTGTAGATCATTAGAACGAAGTAGCTTATAGAGGTCTACCTGAAATTCCTAGTGTTATCTTATAGACAAGAAATGAATATGAAAATCAGGGAGTACTCTTGTCTATGTAGCATTGATGTGCGTAGATGATCTTGTCTATTGTAACGGACCGTTGCATGGCTATAAAGGACATATGAGCTTCTTATAACTTTGCCTGGGAATCTTTCTTGGGCCGCACAGGAGCAGGTATATGCTCTTTCCACCGTGGATCGATAGTCACTTTCTCGATCTTCGACTTCTTGCTCCACTGCTCTCGGAAGGCTTGCTCCTCCGCCCTCCATCGCTCCAATTCTTTGCCGAGCCATCGGCTCGCCGCCTCGCCACACTCAACGGGCGCTTCTTGGGCGAGCAAGTGGCCATATTTCTCGAGATATACGTTGCACACACGTCCCTCGGCCGCACCGCCACTGCCACCAACCCCCGTGCCTGTATGCTTCATCTTATCGGCCATCATGTCGGGGAGGCACATGTCCGATTTGCCGGCGAAGATATATAGCACGCTCGGGCGGAGGTGCTCGATCTGAGAAAAGATACGGAATGGCTCCGGTCGATAGAAAGGAAACGAGCCAACGTGCTTGGGGTTCAGATCGGGATGCGTTACTCGGTTAATCGGGACGTTTTTGCCCGGGGGCCCATCGTAGTTGGGCCGTGAGAAGGTGAAGACCTCCTGGTGGAGAGTCGTTGTGAGTGTGACTGGTCGGTCACTGCCTTGGGTCTCGTCTAGCGGGTAGATGGCGGTAGGGAGGTCTCGGAGACCGTATCTGATCCAGCGGTCCAGGACGCGGGGGTCCCAGGTTTGGTAGAACGGGTTCTTCTTGAAGGCTTCTGCGGCGGCTTTGCGGGATGGCCACTTGTCTCGGCGGTAGGTGGAGAGCTGGGTGGTTTTGGCGATGACGTACTGGTCTTTGGACAGGGGGCGCGGCTCGAGCTGCGTGGTTTGGCGTTGGATGACTGGGTCTAGTAGCACCAGGGTGTGGATGAGTCGGGGGTGCATTATGCATAGCTGCGCACTGCGATAGCGTTAGAATTGCTTGTATGCGCTTTTCAAGGTTGGGTCCGGTAGACTCACAGCTGAGCGCCGCCCATGCTGTGGCCGATTCCGACGATTGGACGGGGCATTTCCTTGCGCTTGACATTGACGAGATGAAGTAGATCTCTGGGGTGATCGAACCAGCTAGCTGTTGACGTGACTAGTCAGTCTACCACGTCGAGAGGTCGGCTCGATAACAATCAACGCACGATCATTTCCTAGAAGATCCTCATTGAGCACGCTGCTTTGTCCTTGGTGCGCCACATCTGCCATCCAGATACTTCGAATGCGAAACCCATTGGCTTTGGAGCGCGCATATATTTCCTCCCATAGTGGTTCATACAGCTCCTAGTCATGAATTCAGTATGCGCTCGCATGTGATCGGTCAATATGACGGTTATAGAATATCGAGATTCACCTTTGGGAAGCCATTGGCGTGAGCGGCGAGTATGGTCACATCGCCAGGCTGAGGTTCAGGGTTATCGAGAGGAATGTATTGTTTTACAGCCAGATGCAGTTCATCTTCTTGCTCGTTCGCAGTGGCTCCGGGGTATTCTCTGATGTGTTGGCATTCTATCACATGTTCCACGATGCGGAAGGGTCCTGATATTGATGACGAAGACGAAGACATTTCGAATCATCCCACAAATATTGAAATGTGAGAAGTAGGAAAGGGTACAGAGAGACTGCTGGATAATGAGATTGTTGGACATAGTATTAATCCTATCATATCGAGAAACTGGGGTCCCCACTCTCATGATCGTTCTTGGGGACGTGCAGTAGCCGGGGTGTGAAGGATGAGCCGAGGAACCTGAAGGGCCGATGGGGTCAGAAAGTGACAGGGCGGATCAGCTTAACTGCCGGTGCCTTAAATCGCGATCAGGTTATTCGGGCCAGTTCCACGGTAATGATGCGTTTGGCTATCATATTCTTGTGGCTATTTGCCAAATCCTAAGAAGATTCTCATAGTCAATCTAGAGAGGTGAATAATTGGGAAATGGGTAGTTAAAACCCGCCAAGAGTCCATTAATGGCTGAGACATTGAAGTCTGTCGCGAAAAGAACACTCGAAAACTGAGCTCAAAGTTGGAACACTGGATCATTGGATCAATGATGCTGTAGCATTGCAAGGCAACCAATAATATTAATACAATAACTAAACTATGCTTGATGCCATTAGTGATCGTGTTGCCTTCTGAGAGAAAACGATGTGGCTCCTTATGCCAGATCACGTGATATGGCGTTGTGATGCCTCGCGTCGGCGCGTCGCATCCCTCAGGCATCATTTGCGGATTCTCAATTGCAAGAATAACTCCTAGGTGCTGCACCCATTTTCGTTCAACCTACTTCTTTGACATGCTACTTTCACGGGTTATCTCCCAGAAGGATCGATAAATAAGCAAGAGTCACAGAAAAGCCAACCTTCTCTACAAACTGCAGTCTCCATTTCCGCCATGGCGGGCCACGACGAGGAGTTCCAGCTCTTCGATCAATGCAAAGTCTGCATAATTTGCTCCAAAGACCTCAGCCCTGATACGACTCATCAGGTACGCCTATATCCTTCTTGATCGTCCACTGTACAACGTTCGTTCCGACTGACTTCTGAATCAGCTCGCGTCAACGTTCGAAGCGCATGGCGGGGAAACCGTGATCTACGAGCCGCCAGCAGACTTCCCACCCCTTACAGAGTTCACGCACCTAATATCAAATACTGTGGATTTTCCTGCATTCGATGCCGCTAATGACGCTCTCATTCCCGTCGTCAAACCGCAATGGGTGCAGGCGTCGCTAGCGAAGAAAAAGTTGGCCAACCCGCGACAGTACAACCCGGATCCTAGGCTATTCTTGAACGATGTTGTCGTTATGTGTGGTGATATTCCAGAAGGCGATAAGGATGCCATCATTGGCGGTGTTTTGGCCAAAGGCGGTCTCTACAGTCCCAGGGTGTCTGGTATGGTCACTCACTTGGTCGATCTGACTGCGGATTCCGATAAGGCGCGAATGATCACGTCTAGAAAGCTGAACATCAAGATTGTGCTTCCTCACTGGTATGACCGTTATCCTGCCATCTTGATTGTATTCTGATTGACCTCATGAAAGGTTCGATGACTGCCTCAAACTGGGAAGGAGGATTGACGACCGCCCATATACTCTTCCAGATCCTGAAATCCTCCGCGCAAATACAGACGCGCCGATTCGATCATCGGAAAGTCGCGATATCATTGGCGCCTCGACACTTGAGCCGACCAACCTACCGGCGTCCATCGTCGCTGCTCACCCACGGCCAAACCTCGACGTTTTCCAAGGGAAGAAGATCATGCTCTCAGCAGATCTTGGGATCGGCATACACTTGACCAACACGATTGTCGAGGTGATTAGGGACGCTGGCGGCCGTGTGACATCGGACGTTTCGGAAGCAGATATCTACATCTGCCGTTACAGATCTGGATTCGGTTATCGCTTGGCGTCGAGACTGAATAAGGACGTTGGAAACCTATCGTGGCTCTACCATATGATCACCTACAATGCATGGACCTCGCCGCTACGACGGATGTTACACTACCCCATCTCGCGCGTAGGAATACCCGGGTTCGAAGGGCTCAAAATCAGCCTGTCAAATTATGTCGGCGAAGCGAGAATCTACCTGGAGAATTTGATCGCAGCGGCGGGCGCAGAGTGTACCAAGACATTAAAGCAGGAAAACACGCACCTAGTGACCGCCCATGGCAACAGTGAGAAATGCGCTGCTGCGAAAGAATGGGGGTTGCACGTTGTGAATCACCTCTGGTTGGAGGAAAGCTATGCGAAATGGAAGATGCAACCGGTATCTGATCCTCGCTATACTCACTTTCCTAAGCGGACGAATCTAGGCGAGGTTGTCGGGCAGACACGCCTGGACGGATCTGTGCTAGAGAGCCACTTCTTTTCTTCTTCGGAGAGCACAACTCAATCAGATAGCCCTCGACGAGCAATGCAGACGAAAGACCAGAATGCCGATGCTGGAAAGACATCAAGCGCTATGCAGCCACCTACAACCAAGACCGTCGACGCTGAGAACGCGACACCGCGAGCAGCTGGCAAGACCCGTAAAATTTCAGAAAACAAGAAGCCGCAGACCCCCGCACGTGCTCGTTTGGAGTCGGAGGGCAAAGAGAACGACACACCATCTTCAACGAGCAGTCGCAAGTCAAAGGAAGCAGCGTTCAATCGACTCCACGAACTCGCGCCAGATATCGCCTTGTATGAGAAGGAGAAGAAGCGAGTCGGAGGTGTGGTCTATGGCGGGCGAAGAAAGAGCGACGAGGACAGAGTCGTGCTGAACAGCGCTAAGAAACGCAGATCAGTGGAACCGCAGGAAGAAAGCGACGAAGAGAATGCGACGGAGGCGAAGAGACAGAAGAAGTCGAAACCTCCTATTGCCATGCACCTTCTCATTACTGGATACCAGAAATGGGTGGGCAATTTGAAGAAAGAGGATGCAGACAAGGTATGTTGTCTTATTTTTAACTGTATGCACCTGTACATGTTCGCTAAGAGCTAACGATTCAGCGCCAACTTCGCGACCTTGGAATAATGGTTGTGCAAGATGCACGAAGATGCACACATCTTGCCGCCCCATCTATACTGCGAACTCACAAATTCGTCAATGCGCTGGCATACGGTCCAGTGATTGTGAACATCGATTTCATCACAGAGTGCCTCAAGAAGAATGAGCTTCCGAACCCTGACGACTTCCCCTTGGTGGACAAAGCCGCCGAAAAGAGGTTCGGCTTCTCTCTTGAAAAAGCGAGGGCCAATGCGAAGAAGAACAAGAACAAGCTCCTGCAGGGCTATCAAATCTACTGTGTTGAGTCTATCCGTGGAGGATTTGATGCGTTCAAGTCCATTGTAGATATCAATGGAGGGACCTGCACCCTTTTCCGCGGAAGGGTCTCCTACCATTCGCAGCGGGAAGAAAGCGAAGACGATAGCTCATCTGAGAGTGAACCGAGTCGCAAAGAGCTTTATCTTCTCAGCAGTGTATCGCCTGAACATCAGAAGCTCTGGCCACGATTTTCACAGTTGGCACAGAGCATGAGCAAGACACCACGAATCGTGCGCGTTGACTGGCTACTGGACATTGCCATGTCCCAGGAGCTGCGTACGGCTGAGGAATATGAGCTGAAGGAAGACATGGTTGACCAGGGTGACAACTAGCCAGGGCGTTCGCCTGGTTTGATGTTAGTTTGCTGCATGCTAAGCCGGTGTTTCTCGGAACTTGCCTTGTACATTGTTTGATGACACCTTTAGGTATATGTGGGATTTCTTTGCGGACAGATTTTAGTGGCCCTGTGCAAATAGCCATACAGCTCGAAATTTGACTTTAGCGTGTCAAGACGAGTTCACTTCTGTTTAGAAAAACTTGACACCTTCTTGGCCTTCGCTGCCGAAAACCTGGGCCTTGCCGCGTTTTACAAGAACGTTTAGAGACTTGAGCATCACGTCTGCATCCATACCATGCCATTCTAGAGAAGTCAGCGGGAGTCTCGTCAGCGACTCACGAGAAGACAGAAGCCAGAAGCCAGAAACCATAACCATACCTTGCGACATCGTAGCCTCCCCCTCCAGCAGCTCATACACCGTCAGAACAACATTCTTCTGCCCCGTCGCTTCCACCTAGAACCAACATCAGCAAGCCTCATCAACTAGACTAGCGAACAAACAAGAAAACGAACTCACCCAATCCGCCACAATCCCCGCCCACTCCTCGGGCCTCCTCCACCAAATCCAAGCCACCGATTTACTCCCCCCATCGATCCATTC